>OY992890.1:24248855-24331355 GCA_963921405.1 Cepaea hortensis
CACGCGGCACACACTGGACACACCAAATTATCACAACAGAACATCACAACGCTACCCATCATAGGCTATGCTCAAGATTGCCCAATCGCCGCGACCGACGTCCGTCAATCGATGGGACCCGAACGATCAGGACTTCTCACTGGCAAGGAACACCAGGCCTCCTAAATCCAGTGAGCAATAATCAATTGATTATGTGGTTGTTTCGGGATTTGAAATTTAAACATTGAGCACAACCCACTACTGGCAACGCCGATCACATTCTGGTATGAACCTAAGGCCTATCCACGTCAATATGGAAGCACTATACTCGAGTTTCGCCCTCATTTGAGCTCGTCAGTAGTGTATATCCCTGACCGGATCCGGAAACAGTCCCGGATCACGCGTGTGAAGCGGGTGTGTAACCACGCGGCACACACTGGACACACCAAATTATCACAACAGAACATCACAACGCTACCCATCATAGGCTATGCTCAAGATTGCCCAATCGCCGCGACCGACGTCCGTCAATCGATGGGACCCGAACGATCAGGACTTCTCACTGGCAAGGAACACCAGGCCTCCTAAATCCAGTGAGCAATAATTAATTGATTATGTGGTTGTTTCGGGATTTGAAATTTAAATATTGAGCACAACCCACTACTGGCAACGCCGATCACATTCTGGTATGAACCTAAGGCCTATCCACGTCAATATTGAAGCACTATACTCGAGTTTCGCCCTCATTTGAGCTCGTCAGTAGTGCATATCCCTGACCGGATCCGGAAACAGTCCCGGATCACGCGTGTGAAGCGGGTGTGTAACCACGCGGCACACACTGGACACACCAAATTATCACAACAGAACATCACAACGCTACCCATCATAGGCTATGCTCAAGATTGCCCAATCGCCGCGACCGACGTCCGTCAATCGATGGGACCCGAACGATCAGGACTTCTCACTGGCAAGGAACACCAGGCCTCCTAAATCCAGTGAGCAATAATTAATTGATTATGTGGTTGTTTCGGGATTTGAAATTTAAATATTGAGCACAACCCACTACTGGCAACGCCGATCACATTCTGGTATGAACCTAAGGCCTATCCACGTCAATATTGAAGCACTATACTCGAGTTTCGCCCTCATTTGAGCTCGTCAGTAGTGCATATCCCTGACCGGATCCGGAAACAGTCCCGGATCACGCGTGTGAAGCGGGTGTGTAACCACGCGGCACACACTGGACACACCAAATTATCACAACAGAACATCACAACGCTACCCATCATAGGCTATGCTCAAGATTGCCCAATCGCCGCGACCGACGTCCGTCAATCGATGGGACCCGAACGATCAGGACTTCTCACTGGCAAGGAACACCAGGCCTCCTAAATCCAGTGAGCAATAATCAATTGATTATGTGGTTGTTTCGGGATTTGAAATTTAAATATTGAGCACAACCCACTACTGGCAACGCCGATCACATTCTGGTATGAACCTAAGGCCTATCCACGTCAATATGGAAGCACTATACTCGAGTTTCGCCCTCATTTGAGCTCGTCAGTAGTGCATATCCCTGACCGGATCCGAAAACAGTCCCGGATCACGCGTGTGAAGCGGGTGTGTAACCACGCGGCACACACTGGACACACCAAATTATCACAACAGAACATCACAACGCTACCCATCATAGGCTATGCTCACGATTGCCCAATCGCCGCGACCGACGTCCGTCAATCGATGGGACCCGAACGATCAGGACTTCTCACAGGCAAGGAACACCAGGCCTCCTAAATCCAGTGAGCAATAATTAATTGATTATGTGGTTGTTTCGGGATTTGAAATTTAAATATTGAGCACAACCCACTACTGGCAACGCCGATCACATTCTGGTATGAATCTAAGGCCTATCCACGTCAATATGGAAGCACTATACTCGAGTTTCGCCCTCATTTGAGCTCGTCAGTAGTGCATATCCCTGACCGGATCCGGAAACAGTCCCGGATCACGCGTGTGAAGCGGGTGTGTAACCACGCGGCACACACTGGACACACCAAATTATCACAACAGAACATCACAACGCTACCCATCATAGGCTATGCTCAAGATTGCCCAATCGCCGCGACCGACGTCCGTCAATCGATGGGACCCGAACGATCAGGACTTCTCACTGGATAGGAACACCAGGCCTCCTAAATCCAGTGAGCAATAATCAATTGATTATGTGGTTGTTTCGGGATTTGAAATTTAAATATTGAGCACAAACCACTACTGGCAACGCCGATCACATTCTGGTATGAACCTAAGGCCTATCCACGTCAATATGGAAGCACTATACTCGAGTTTCGCCCTCATTTGAGCTCGTCAGTAGTGCATATCCCTGACCGGATCCGGAAACAGTCCCGGATCACGCGTGTGAAGCGGGTGTGTAACCACGCGGCACACACTGGACACACCAAATTATCACAACAGAACATCACAACGCTACCCATCATAGGCTATGCTCAAGATTGCCCAATCGCCGCGACCGACGTCCGTCAATCGATGGGACCCGAACGATCAGGACTTCTCACTGGCAAGGAACACCAGGCCTCCTAAATCCAGTGAGCAATAATCAATTGATTATGTGGTTGTTTCGGGATTTGAAATTTAAATATTGAGCACAACCCACTACTGGCAACGCCGATCACATTCTGGTATGAACCTAAGGCCTATCCACGTCAATATGGAAGCACTATACTCGAGTTTCGCCCTCATTTGAGCTCGTCAGTAGTGCATATCCCTGACCGGATCCGGAAACAGTCCCGGATCACGCGTGTGAAGCGGGTGTGTAACCACGCGGCACACACTGGACACACCAAATTATCACAACAGAACATCACAACGCTACCCATCATAGGCTATGCTCAAGATTGCCCAATCGCCGCGACCGACGTCCGTCAATCGATGGGACCCGAACACACCCGCTTCACACGCGTGATCCGGGACTGTTTCCGGTTCCGGTCAAGGATATGCACTACTGACGAGCTCAAATGAGGGCGAAACTCGAGTATGGTGCTTCCATATTGACGTGGATAGGCCTTAGGTTCATACCAGAATGTGATCGGCGTTGCCAGTAGTGGGTTGTGCTCAATATTTAAATTTCAAATCCCGAAACAACCACATAATCAATTGATTATTGCTCACTGGATTTAGGAGGCCTGGTGTTCCTTGCCAGTGAGAAGTCCTGATTGTTCGGGTCCCATCGATTGACGGACGTCGGTCGCGGCGATTGGGGTATCTTGAGCATAGCCTATGATGGGTAGCGTTGTGATGTTCTGTTGTGATAATTTGGTGTGTCCAGTGTGTGCCGCGTGGTTACACACCCGCTTCACACGCGTGATCCGGGACTGTTTCCGGATCCGGTCAGGGATATGCACTACTGACGAGCTCAAATGAGGGCGAAACTCGAGTATAGTGCTTCCATATTGACGTGGATAGGCCTTAGGTTCATACCAGAATGTGATCGGCGTTGCCAGTAGTGGGTTGTGCTCAATATTTAAATTTCAAATCCCGAAACAACCACATAATCAATTGATTATTGCTCACTGGATTTAGGAGGCCTGGTGTTCCTTGCCAGTGAGAAGTCCTGATCGTTCGGGTCCCATCGATTGACGGACGTCGGTCGCGGCGATTGGGCAATCTTGAGCATAGCCTATGATGGGTAGCGTTGTGATGTTCTGTTGTGATAATTTGGTGTGTCCAGTGTGTGCCGCGTGGTTACACACCCGCTTCACACGCGTGATCCGGGACTGTTTCCGGATCCGGTCAGGGATATGCACTACTGACGAGCTCAAATGAGGGCGAAACTCGAGTATAGTGCTTCCATATTGACGTGGATAGGCCTTAGGTTCATACCAGAATGTGATCGGCGTTGCCAGTAGTGGGTTGTGCTCAATATTTAAATATACATCTTTGCTTTGTTGACTACACAAAGGTATTCGATAGAGTAAGACATATCAAAATGGTAGAGATGCTTGCAGATCTACAGATTGAGGGGAAAGATATTAATTAGACTTATAAAAAAACTTATGTTGGAAACATCAAGTTGCCATAAGGATTGATAATTAAGTGGGACAATATCCTTTTAAGAGAGGTGTGAGACAGGGATGTGTAATTCCTCCAGATCATTTGCCCCATACAGTGAAAATATGTTCAGAAATGTAGAAGTATTAAATGGAATCATCATCGGATGACGAAACACCAATAACATTAGACATACAGATGATACAGTATTGATTGCAGACAATGAGCAGGATCTGCAACTATTAGTAGATGCGGTTGTTGCACACAGTGAACAACTAGGGTTATAATTAAATTTTAAAAAGACACAGATTATTGTCGTCACTAGGCATAACGAAATACCACAATGTAGTATACAAGTAAATGGGAATATTCTTCAACAAATGAATAGGTGCAATTGTCTCGGAACAGCAATAACATCTGATGGGAGATGCCTTGAAGAGATTAGGACAAGAATCGCCATGGGGAAAGTAGCCTTTAGGAAGATGAAAAACATAGTGACCAATAAAACGATGTCAGTTGAAACGAGAAAAAGAGTATTGATGTGTTACACAGAGCTTGTAGTTCTGTATTGATATGAAGCTTGGACAATGAGCAGTCAAGCAAAAAAAAAAACATGGCTGTGGAAATGTGGTTTCTGAGGAGAATGCAAAGAATACCACGGACAGACAGGAAAACTAATGACTAAGTACTACAAGAAACAAATGAATGTTTTAAACTGATTAGAGAAATTATACGTAGACAGTCAACAAATTTTGGACACATTATGAGAAGACATAAGTTGTAGAACTTGGTGACAACTGGCAAGATCGAAGGGAAGAGAATAAGGGGAAGACAGAGAATTAAATACCTGGATGCCTTGACCACGTGGCATGGTCGAGACAGAGACACTGATCTGATCCACGACTCTGATGATTGAGTGAAATGGCGAGTGAGGACCACCCACGCTTACCGGCATGGCATATGATTGATGGATAATTAAATCATTTACACCGCGAATTGTTCTGTTCTGTCAAATCCACTACCGCCATGGATTGTGGTTATCGTGCCTTTTTTAAGCACAATGTAACAAACTATCGTCTGTCAAGACGGCAAGGTACAATGAATAATGAAATCCCATCTCTAATTAAATCAAGGACGACCGATTGTTGACTATCTGTGTTTTCATTGTGCAGTGATGTGTTTGCAGCTGCTAGTTGTCTAGTGAGTGAACTGCAATTTTAGTTGTTGACTGTTGCCTCTGCGTGCTGTTGGTTTGTCGGGAATGTTGTTTGTTACACTTTTCACATGGGACAGTGAAGAGCGTTTTGTGTGGTATTCACTGGCACAGGAACGGAATATCATGGGGTCACACTCTGCCGTGAAGTGGGAACTGCGACTAACGACTAACTCTTAATTAGTTAGCTCAGAGATACACTAACAAACATTACTGATCTAAAGGACTTACGTCATAGTCTAGACGAGAGGAAACACTACGTTTCCCCAAGACAAGAGTTGATTGCCTGCGTTCTGGAAGTATGTAAGAAATCAGAGTCCCATCCACCATCCACTCGCCACAATACTTGACTCCGCCAACACATAGGTAATCAGTATAACAAATTTCACTATGTTCTGCACGGAATTTCCTGAAAGAGGAATATAAATGCGGGTATTATGATGTTAAGTTACAAACAATGAAATAGCGCTATCTCGTTCACTGTATACTTCTTGTTAACTATTGAGTGATACAGACTCTGGGTGTCTTGTAGTTTCTTATTGTTAATTATTGAGTGATACAGTAATACACAATCTAGGTGTATTATAGTTTCTTGCTATTAGTTATTGGATGACACAGTGATAAACAATCATGGTGTCTTGTAATTTCTTGGAAATGTGCACATTAGCGATAAAATCATAGAAGACGATGTTGATGATAATGACAGCAATGAAGGTTAGGAAGAAGAAGAAAAAGAAAGAAAGAAAGAAAGAAAGTAAGAAAGAAAGAAAGAAAGAAAGAAAGAACACATCTGTTACGCAATATGAAAAAAAGATATGGAAATATGGTATATGGCCATAAGATTTAAAGAGAACTATCTTCATTCCAATACCCAAAAAGGGCAACCTGGAATTATGCAACAACTGTAGAACTGTTGCCCTGATCAGTCATACAAGTAACATTCTATTAAAAATCATGCTGGGAATGCCGGACTCCGTGACGATGACCTTACGAACGCAATACGTAATGCCGTTTTCCCGCGTTCGAATCACAGCGGTGACTGATTTGTAGCGCTGATTTTAACGTGTTGGAAAGAAAGAAAGAAAGCCGATCGTTCAGAAATCAATGGCCAACTACTGAACCTAAATCTTGCCAAGATATCAACAGCGGCGGCAAAACGCTGTTGTTGGCTGCAACGTCCTGTAAATGATATGCAACTTTACAACAAAAATCCCCCCCCCCCCCCAAAAAAAAAAGGAAGACTTCGTAAGAGAATGGAAGAAGAAATTAACGTGATCCAAGCTGGATTTGGACAAGGAAGAGGATCAAGAGATCACATGCTCAACATGCGTTTAATAATAGAGAAGTGCGGAGAATTTAATGTAAACCTATTCTCATGTTGTGTGAATTATTCAAAGGCATTTGACTGTGTACAACATCAGAAACATTTGGGAAATTGTTACATATTTACCAACCATCATTATACAGGCGTCAACAATTTCGCACCACGAACCAGAGAAGTCACGCACTTGAACGCACTATTAAGAATCTAACACCAGTTGACACATTAGATAGACGGATGTCATCTATTAATAGATATTACAGCGTCTGCTAACTAACAAAACTAGTGGTAGGAAGGGGTCACGTGATTTAATTTTGGCCCAAATGAGCGTCTCTATTCCCAAAACCCGCGCACTCCTACTTCTTCAGCTCTGACGACCGGTCAGGTAGTTTGTGAGACCTGTCCTTTCTGAGTGCAAAGACTGCAGTTTGATTCAAGAACTGTGGTAAGCTTGACAATCCTCATATCAGTGTGATACCCAGACATGTGCAGCGGAGGTATCCAGTGTTGTGTGTTAAAATTAAGTGTATTAGTGATAAAATAAATCTCTGAAGTGTAAAAATTGACGACTGCCACTTCTAGCTACACTGAGCCTTTTTCCCCGGCGAAACCGACATCTCAAACTTTCTCAAAACTGCAAACTCTGATATTCTTCACTACAACTATTGACTTTACTATGTGCATACTACATCAATCTATCACAGGAAAATGTTTGAGGTGAAAATTCAAACGCACGTTAATGCATTGCTTCAAAAACCACTTTGAATTGCTTTCTGCAGACAGGTCAGTGTGAGCACATTAACTACTGCCTCATTTGAAAACGTACACATTTCTGTCTATTTGCAATCTAAGGAGCTGAGAGATGGATTATATCTTTTCTTTCCTCTTTACGCATTAAAATAATAGTAGTTGATAGTAATTGATTGTATTTGTGTGACAGATTTTAATTAGTCAAAGCACTCACTAATCGCATTGCCTAGAAACAGGATACGCTTCACAAGACGCCATTGTGATAGACGGCCTGGTTGATCTGTCGAGACCACAAGGTGAATTAAACCTCGGTCTATTGTCAACTAGTGATCACCAACAGAATGAACATGATGTGCAATGGTGATAGTAGGGGTAGAATAAAATTAAGATGAAGAGAAGGAGGGAATTAGGAAAGGTACTTTATGTAATAACGTTTTTACTAATGGATTTTTGTCATGATCTTGTATAGATTACTTTGGTAACAAATACACATCAGAAATTATGTATGACAGACATGCATTACAATAACACACTTGATGAGTTAAACTCATATTAACTACTGATGATGGAGGGGGAAATGGTACAAACTATGAAAATCCCACACAACAGAAATTAACTCAACACAATACTCAACACATCACACCACCCAACACCACAACCACACCAGGAACAGGAACATGATTGATAATGGGAAGAAGAAGATCAATGGTTGATTTGGGAGGTACGGATAAACATTTAAACACACCATGCAACACTGAAAGAGATGATGAAGATGTAATGTATGTCATTTGTAAAAATGCCTCTTGTCCTTGTCTTGATCTTGCATTAATTGCTTGACTTCAATGCTACAGGGAACAACACATCCTCACTTTTATATATGTCTGATTGCACACTTCTCAATGAACCAAAAGTACACTGAGAGAATGCATACAGCAGGTACCAACTGATGGCAGGTGCATGCAGTGAAATGATGTCTGACCCCACACAAATTAACACAACACCACTTCTTCTGATCTTATTCTTTCCTTTATGTTGTTCTCACACTTATGACATGCTGCAAAAAATTACTTTGGTAGGATTGTACATACCTCTGTAAATTTTAAACAGTGATGTCCACGGTGGAATCCAGACCAGAAGAGGGAGGCAGATGAAAGAAGATGTCCCAAACATGAGATGGTAGAGACCTCAGGCCCTGACCAGAGAATGAGAAGCCTTCAGAATAGTTTTGGCAAGTACTGAATGGGATCCAGCAGTCGATGGAACCAGGCTCCACTCACTCCAACCACTCATAGATGAACTTTCATATGTTTAAACCCAAAACCACCCAGATGACTGATGACAACACACACATACCTTTTTTTTTATAGAGTACTAAGAATGATTAGAAAACTTTAGTCTCACATAAAGATGCTTTTCTATAGGACATTGTGATCATTTTGATTATTATGCTTTATTGATGGACTGATTATTGACCATGATTTGCATTGGCACATGTGTAACTATCACCATGAACTGATGTACCAAAATGTGTAATGATCAATCAATAAGCCAAAAGAAAATCAGGCCAGTCAATAAATGTATACACTGTTATTGAAGTTCCTAATTTCATTACAGTCCATCCTGTCTGCTGACATCACTGTCTTATTTGTGTGGACAAGTCATCAATGTGTTTCATTGTTTGTGAAATAATTAATTATCTGACAAACTAACTCAAAAATGAATTCTATAACACAATAGTAAAGAGGAGACTCTGGATCTTTTAAACTGTTCATGACCCATGTTTCCTTGCACCTGGTTCACCCTGAGAAAATCTTTTTAGACATTTTCACAGATTGAATGGGGATTCGAGAGCTATTACATTTCAGGTGAAAAGGGCATAGTCAGATCTATTTGTTCATTGTCTTTCCCAAAAGAGGACCACTTACTCCTAGACAAAACTACAAAAAATGAGTCTGTAAATGATCAAGGGTCGTATTCTTGGTTTATTTACATATTGGAAGAGGATGGGGCCCAACTTCTAAAATTAGAATATGGGTGAGGCACAGCAGTGAACCCAGTCCCTTCAGAATATACGACAGAAATCAAGAGGAATATGGGCTTTCCAGCACTTGTAATACAACTAAAAAAAATTGCTCTATCTAGACCAACAAGCAGCGGTTAGAATAGATGGCGAGCATAAGATTGGTTTGACATCAAGCACGGAGTCCGTCAGGGCTGTGTGCTGTCCCCCTATTTGTTTAACCTGTACACCGAAAATATAATAAGAAATATCAGAGATCTTATAAACAGGGAGCTATATGATGCCCTAAATATCGGCGGTCATGACATACGAGATTTCGATATGCTGATGATACTGTATTACTATCCACAACACAGAGTGGAATAGAAAACCTAATAACCTCAGCCCAATTGAATAGTGAAAATGACACCGTATATCTTAACGTAGCAAAACCAAAGATAATGCATACAGATAAAAATAAAAAACTACTCTGGAGTATGAAATATATGTTACTAGCTGACCCGGCCCGGCTTCGTCCAATCCATGGCGGGAATCTATCTATCTATCTATCTATCTATTTATCTATCTATCTATCTATCTATCTATCTATCTATCCATCTATCTATCTATCTATCTATCTATCTATCTATCTATCTATCTATCTATCTATCAATCTATCTATCTATCTATCTATCTATCTATCTATCTAACTGTCTATCTAACTGTCTATCTAACTGTCTGTCTGTCTGTCTGTCTGTCTGTCTGTCTGTCTGTCTGTCTGTCTGTCTGTCTGTCTTGCTTAATGCTAGGATTATTTTTTTTTTATGTTGTCCTATAATTTTCAAGAAAAACATGATGTGGTGGTATCGAGACCAACCTTAGATAAACGAAGACCGACTTACAAAAAACATTATAAAGAGCACTTGAAAGATCTTTACATTGTCCCCCATCAATTAACTTGGGTAAATGGAGCGGCGGCAGCAGCAGCAGAAGAAAGAGAAGAAGGAGGAGGAGTAGAGAGAGAGGAGGAGGGGGAGGAGGAGGAGGGGAGGGGAGGAGGAGGGGGAGGAAGAGGAAGAGGTCGGGAAGAAGGAGGGGGAGGAAGAGGAGGAGGGGGAGGAAGAGGAGGTAGGAGGAGGGAGGGGAGGAGTGGGAGGAGGCGGGAGAGGAAGAGGAGGGGGAGGAGGGAGAGGAGGAGAGAAGGGGAAGGGGAGGAGGAGGGGGAGGAGGGGACGAGGAGGGGAGTAGGAGGCGGAGGGGAGAAGGAGGAGGGGGAGGTGTAGGGGGATGAGGAGGAGGAGTGGAGGGAGGCGAAGGGGGAGGAAGAGGAGGAGATGGAGGAGGAGGAGGAGGAGGAGGATTATAACGCATATGCCTGTAGATAACTGTAGCGAAAAGGTCCACCTATTTGAGAAATATGAAACAATTTTACATATATAGCAATGCTATTAAAAGTTATGTCCCCTCGTTGTATATAAATTATAATGTAAATTAAAATATTAAATAATATTAAGTAAATAACTGTTTGTACACTAGCAAACTATGACAGTTGGCAGCACCGGAATGAGAGGAAGACGTGTAGAAAATTTCATCTCAATCGGATGGACC
The DNA here is from genome assembly GCA_963921405.1 of Cepaea hortensis. Classification (NCBI taxonomy): domain Eukaryota; kingdom Metazoa; phylum Mollusca; class Gastropoda; order Stylommatophora; family Helicidae; genus Cepaea; species Cepaea hortensis. Next base: position 24,259,791 of record OY992890.1, read on the forward strand.
GTTTGCGAACGCATAAATAGCATTCATACACAGACATACATTGTATTTTATGTATATATATATATATATATATATATATTAGTTAGTTAGTCGACAGATCATACTCATTGCACATCGAACCATTCAGTCCATAAGTGCTCGGATCCCCTCCTCAGCAAATCCCGCAGCGTGTAGCGGCTAACGACGCCAGTTCTGTGTTGGTTTATCAATCTTCTTTGGCTTCCTGCGTAGTGTTCTTGTTTGGCCACCCCTCTTTTAATTTGCTGCTCTCGCAGTCTGGCCATTGTTGTATATTCACAGTCATCACTTGGTTCTCGCAAAAGTCTCACTTCTCGTAGAGCATTCAGAATGTCAGTCTGGTCCATGGTGCGACCGCCCTCCACAGTAGCCTCACCTGCGAGCTTGTCAGCCCGCTCATTCCCTTGTACTCCCGCATGCCCTGGCACGAAGATGAAAATAACCTTTGCCAGCCGAGACCGCTTCAGAGGCAGCAACCATTCTCTTCGGATCGACCCCTCCTCTATCCTCTTGATCATGTTCATTGAGTCGCTAAGGAAACAAGCCCTAGTGAATGTCTGTGTCTCGAACCATGTTATTGCTTTAATTACTGCCATGACTTCCATGGTCAGGCTACTTGTGGTTTCAGTGAAAGCACCAGAGTCCTCCTTCACAATTCTCCCTCCGGCCCGAGCTGTAAAGGCCCATGAGCTTCTCACATGTCGGACGACCGACCCACCTGTGTAGATGACCGCGTCACCGTCTAGCGAATTCTCAAAAATCAACGCTTGTACTTCAGCCTCAACAGCAGCCGGATTTTCTTGTCTGCATTTTCTATCTAGTTGGATGCTAACTGAAAAGGATGTGCAGAAGTCTGTTGGCACTTGCACCCACTCCTCCCCAGGTTCTAAGTCCTCAAGTGAACACACCTGTTGAAGAATGTCTTCGGCTTGACCCATCCACGACCGTCCTCTTTTTAACCTGCGGCCCTTCACCTTCCTAATTTCACTATGCAGTGGATGTTGTGTGTTTGCGTTAATTCTGAGGTAGGCACGTGCCCTGCAACCTTGTATTCTCTCTTCAATGGTTGGAAAATCAAGAAGGTAGCGCATCGCCCTGCATGCTGTATCTCTTGTACATCCAAGAATAATGCGCATAGCTTCATTCTGTATCCTTTCCATCCTTTCTATCTGCTTATGGCTGAGAGTCAGGATTGCCATTGCATAATCCAAAACAGACATGACCAGCCCCTCGTAAAGAAGATATAGATGGCGCTGCTCACAGTTTGCTGCCGCCATTACCCGCATCGCTGCCAAACCCCGCTTGGCCTTTGTTATCACCTGGTCTATGTGCACATTATAAGCAAGGCTTCGATCAAACCGTATCCCCAGGTAATTCACTGCCTGCGTTCTTTCCACCGTCTCTGAACACAGCATTACAGTTGGTGTTGGAGTGTTGACAATATGATTATTCAACGAGAACCAAGTCACTGTTGCCATTGTTGGGTTGACCATTGCCCCAGCTTCATCACACCAAGTACTTATGCGATTGAGTTCGGTTTGTAGTTCCACAGCAACCTCCTCTCTATCCTTACCCTGGCGATACACTAACACATCATCGGCATATGACAATGTCCTGCCAGGTCCAGTGATCTGCTCACTGGTAATTCTCACTGTGTAGGCGTTGAACAGTACCGGAGATAAAGGTGATCCCTGTGGCAGGCCAGGATATATTGTTGTTGGTTCCGAAGTCCAACTGCCACATCTAAAAACTACTTTCCGTTAGAAGAGGGCTGCAGCGATCCAACTAAGGAGGAATGGACTTACGTTTAGTTCAAGAAGCTGAAAAATTAAAAAAAATCCAGTGGTACTCTGTTGTATGCGTCCTCAAGATCAATCGCTGCAGCAACGGTTTCAGTGCCTGAGTGGAAACCTTCATAGACATCATGGGCAAAGACTGCTGCATTGGTCCAGGTTTCTATTTTTAGACGGTACCCACCCAGGGTAGGTGGGAAAACACCTTGGCTCTCTAGTTGGCTTGATATTTTCCTGGCAATTACCTTCTCCAGCAGCTTGCCTATTGTATTCTGCATGGTTATAATTCGATATCCCTGAATTTTTTTGTGGTCTTTGTCAGGCTTCGGCAAGGGAATCAGATAGCTGTGTAACCATTCCTCCTTGATGCTAGCACTCCCTATACTGTTGTTGTACATGTCTGCTAGTTCCTCTAGCTCATTGTCGGTACACCTATTTATGTCGTCGTATCTTATGCCATCAGGACCTGGAGCACTGTTTTTTGATCGTCGAAGCACAGCCTTGATTTCTTTCACTGTCACTGTGTCTTCATCCGAAGTGTTCTGGGCCTTGCATCTGTCTGAGGTGACCTCCTTGGCCAGATTTCGGCCTCCCATGTCTGTCTGGTTGCTCTGCTCAAGGTAGCGTTCAAAGAGGGCTTTGCCCTTGTCCTCGTCAGTCCTCTGCCAGATGAGGTCAGCACCTTGGAAGTCAGAAATGCTCTTATTCTTGACTACACCACTCATGCTTTTATGTAGTCGCCAGAACAATTTCAGTGACTTGTCTGTGCTTACTCTTTGACACACCTCTGCCCATTTTTCGCTTTTAACCACCTTGACCAGTTTTTTTAAATAGCTTATTTTTGTGTGCATCTCTCTTTCTAAGTGCAAGCAGGGACTAGGATGACCAGCTCTGTTCTTCTTGGCATTTTGCCATCTCCTTACAGCACTACGCTTATCCAGCCAAGCCTTCTCCACCTCGGAACTCCACCACGGTGGCTGCTCCCAGCTTTTTTTTCTGCCCTGAAACGTTCTGCGCTTGTCACGTCTTATTTTACTCACCACATCTTGCCCTGTACTGTCATACTGGAACGTCTTTACCTTTAGCTTGTGCTGCCTGGTTCTCCCTTTCTCCACCAATATGCTGCAAGGGTGGTGGTCGCTGCCATGGTGTCCTAGGACACCCCATCTACACACTGTAGTGAGTGAAGGTGAAACTAGCGCCAGATCAATAGCACTGTCCTCATCGCCTGGACGGCTTGCTGTCCTGGTGACACAGCCACTGTTGATACAAACCAGGTCGATGGTTTCCAGTGCAGTCTCGAGCTCCTCCCCTTGTGTATTGGAGGAAGTGTTTCCCCATAATCTGCCTTTAGCGTTGAAGTCACCACAGAAAATAACATTTCTCTCGTGGCCTAATATGCCACTTAAGCACTGCCACTTCTGGGCGTCCACACTCGCATTGCGGGCATAAACATTAACCAACACGGATGGTGTACTGGAATGAACTCTCAACGCCTGTATTTGTATATCGTCACTGTCCCAACTGGACATGTCTAGCTCTGACGCCACCATGCTGTCGCCAACGAGAATCGCCGTTCCCAGATGTCGTCTGTTGTAGAAACATTTGAAGCCGGCAATTCGGAGTAGCTGATCGCCCAGTCTCGTCTCCTGGAGTGCTACAATCTCGTTCCTGTAAACTAGGGTTTCTAAAATAGAGCCCCGTTGTTTTACACTGGCACAGTTCCAATATAGAATACGGATGTTCCTGAGTCCTAGACGGTGACACTTGAGTCTAAAACGTCTAAAACGTCTCAAACCACCGCGCTTACCTTGTTTCTTTCTCCCTGCGCGGCTACCACGCTGCTTCGTTATGTTTACTTCGGCCGCTCGGAGAACACACGTTGATCCGCCATGTTGAAAAAACGTAAACACACACTGCTGAGAACCACACACGCTGCTGAAAATTCACTCAAGGATGGCTTCGCTCGATGCACGAACTCCGTAGCACCCGCGCAGATCTTGAGTAGAAACTCCTGGTTTTACATCCTGGCACACTAATTACACGCAAGATATGAATAAATCCATCCCCTACGCGAAAAAGTTAACGAACACAAAACAACACGACCGTCCTTCGCCCATATATATATATATATATATATATATATATATATATATATATATATATATATATATATATATATATATATATATATATATATATATCGGCACCGGAATATATATATATATATATATATATATATATATATATATATATATATATATATATATATAGATGAGGAAATGTTGGAGGTGGTGGAATATTTCGAATATCTTGGGTCATTGATTATCGACAATGGTGATACAATGAAAGAAATTAAACGACGACTATCTATTGCTCTTTAAAGTCTAAAACCCCTGAAAAAATTGTGGAGTGGGACAGACAAAACTAGAAAAATTTGATTTTTAAGAGCATGCATCTTTCTCATTGCAACATACGCCTGTGAGACTTTAACACTTACTAAGCAAGCTAAATATCGCATAAATGGGTTTCAATATAAATGTTGTAGACGAGTTCTAAGAATATCTTGGATAAAGAAAAGAACAAATACATCCATACTTCAAGAGCTGAATACTGAAGAAGGTTGGCTATTAACGGCGAAATAAAACAAAGAAAATTGAGATATTTTGGTCACTTTAAACGTCAAGAAAGTTTGGAGAGAACAATAATGGAGGGGTAGATACCTGGAAAGAGAGGAAGAAGGAATGCCAAAGAGAAGATGGGTGCAAGATGTGGCGGATAATCTCCAGATGGGTGTTTCGGACACGGGCCATCCTGCTTATGATTGAAAGGTTTTCCGGAAGATTGTTATAGCAGCGAGGTTTTGCCAAGGACATGCTACTGAATGAAGGAATAAATTGCAGATATACTCAAACCCTTTTTTGCAGTCAACACCTACATTTTTCATCTGCTGTTGATGTGCTAGGCAAGAGTTTACTGTCTGTAGTTTGTCATTGCTTTCTGAACGACAGGCTCACATTTCCCTGTAAGTTACAGCTCCGCACGATCCGCTACCGAATCTCGCGCAGATGCTTTCCCCACGTGGGTATACGGGATTACGAACAACGTCATTAACACCTCGGCCAGGGAGACCGGCACACAAACACTTACCTGAACTGAATTGTCAAAATCAAGGGATGTTTTCTAGATATCAGGATTAATTTACAATAGTCGCCAAATGGGTCGTCATCAACAAGCGGGCCTTTAATAACGAATGGCCGGCTTTTAGGGGTGAGTTTCACAACGTTAGAAGCTGACCGATTGCAGACTGTGTAGACTTTTGGTGTCTGGGAAATAAAAAATGTTAGTAATCAGCAAGTAACCTGAATTAGTGTGTTATGAAAGCTGTTTTATGTCTATTTTACACCATAAAATGTGTTTTCTATAATCTGTCGCAGGGCTGATATTTCTATAGTTTATCACGTACACACATCTATAGAAATTTGTCTGTTTCCATACAACACAATTAAAATGGTCATGTTGAACTTTCCATTAACAGGTGGGTTAGGTTTCGATATGAGATCGGACTCGAGTTCGTGATGGAATTAATAAAACGGCCCATCCAACTCCGATCTATAATCCACATTTCAAAGCTAAGTGGCATTTAACATAGTATTTTATGTGTGTGTGTGTGTGTGTTTGTATTTTATCTCTCACTCGGTGTGATGAAGAGGGTTTTCTAACCGTAATGTCCATTATATCAGTTGGAGTATGTAACTGTAAAGCTTATAACTATGCCAGATACTTTATTCTCTTCTATTTATCGTTCATCTCCTCAGTGTAATATGTAATACATGCGTGCGTGCTTGCTTTATATTTATCCGGTGGACCATCGCCTGTCTCAAAGCACAGATTTTAAAGATATCAGAAAAGTGTTGCTTGCACCTAACACATTTGAACGGACAGCTAAATATGACATAGGGAACAAGATGGTCGAATAGATACTACTTATCTCTACTAGACTTATAACTCGCTGACGGAGACAGACAGACAAGACAGACAGACAGACAGACAGACAGACAGACAGACAGACAGACAGACAGACAGGCAGGCAGATAGACAGACAGACAGACAGACAGACAGACATACAGACAGACAGACAGACAGACAGACAGACAGATGTACGTACGTAGGTACGTACGTACATACATACATACATAAATACATAATACATACATACATACATACATACATACATACATGCATGCATACATACATACATACATACATACATACATACATACATACATACATACATACATACACAATTACATACATACATACATACATACATACATTCATTCATACATACATACATACATACATACATACATACATACATACATACATACATACATACATACATACATACATACATACATACATACATACATACATACATACATACATACATACATACATACATACATACATACATACATACATACATACATACATACATACATACATACATACATACATACATACATACATACATACATACATACATACATACATACATACATACATACATACATACATACATACATACATACATACATACATACATACATACATACATACATACATACATACACACACACACACACACACACACACACACTCACACACACACATACATACATACATACATACATACATACATACATACATACATACATACATACATACATACATACATACATACATACATGCATGCATGCATGCATGCATGCATGCATGCATGCATGCATACATACATACATACATACATACATACATACATACATACATACATACATACATACATACATACATACATACATACATACATACATACATACATACATACATACATACATACATACATACATACATACATACATACATACATACATACATACATACATACATACATACATACATACATACATACATACATACATACATACATACATACATACATACATACATACATACATACATACATACATACATACATACATACATACATACATACATACATACATACATACATACATACATACATACATACATACATACATACATACATACATACATACATACATACATACATACATACATACATACATACATACATACATACATACATACATACATACATACATACATACATACATACATACGTACGTACGTACGTACGTACGTACATACATACATACATACATACATACATACATACATACATACATACATACATACATACATACATACATACATACATACATACATACATACGTACATACATACATACATACATTCATACATGCATACGTACATACATACGTACATACATACATACATACATACATACATACATACATACATACATACATACATACGTACATACATACATACATTCATACATGCATACGTACATACATACGTACGTACATACATACATACATACATACATACATACATACATACATACATACATACGTACATACATACATACATACATACATACATACATACATACATACATACATACATACATACATACGTACATAAATACATACATACATACATACATACATTTGTGATTGAGCATAAATCGATGTACGGCATTCCATTTATATAATCGACACCCACAAAGCGTACGTTATCTTTTGCATCCCCAAGTCCTCGTGGTTCTTTGATCGTCTTATGTGATCTAGCCTTTTGAACTTTTACGTCTATCTGATGTAACACAATATGTAGTGTCACGAAATGATAGACAATTATGTTGTCGCGTGTATCATGAGGAACACAATATAATATGGTAGCCATATCTATTGGCACGTGTATCATATAGAAAGAACGTAATGTTATAGATTATTGTCACTGTATCGTATAGAAAGATCGTAATGTTGCAGATATTATTATTGTCAAGTTTATCATGTAGGAGACAGACTAATGTGGGAGGAATATCTCTTCTCACGTGTCATGTAGAAGTCACTAACATGTGGTAGTCAGTTGTGTTGTCACTTGTATCATGTCATCATCATCATCATCATCAAAATGTGCATTGATACATGGCCTAGTCGTTTGTCTCAACATATATCTTTTGTTGATATCCTGGATCAACCCTGCCGATGATTTGCATCTCTGTCATCGTCTATATGTGTGTATAGGTGGGGGATGTGTAGTTGAGAGTTGGCGGATATTGGGTGTGTGAGTGGGTGTAGGTTGGCTGATATGTGTGTGGATGGGGCATATTGTGAGAGTGCGGGATGTGTGTGTGGATAGGTGTGGGATGTATGGGTTGGCGGGGGTATGTGTGTGTGTGGTTTTTGTGATGTGTGTCTTGCTGGGTGATTGCGGGTGTGTGGGTGGGTGGTGGAGAATATGTGGTTGTGTGTGCGTGTCGGTTATGGGATGGATGGGGGATGTGTGTGTGGGTGGGGAAATGCGTGTGGGTGGGGGATCAGTGGATGGGTGGCGGCATGTATGTTTGCCTGGGTCTGTGTGAGTGCGTGGAGGTGTGGATGGGGAAGGTGTCGTGGGTGGCTGCGGGATGTATGGGTGGCTGCGGGATGTGTGGGTGGTTGCGGGATGTGAGGGTGGATGGGGTATGTGTCTCACAACATTGCAATATGCACTGTTTATGTTTACACCTTTTATTTTACAATGTGTTTTTTTTTATCCCATGTGAATGTATCATGCGTAATATGCATTGTTTATGCTTACAAATTCTATTTAACAATATTTTTTTCCCTATGTAAATGTAACATGCACATTTGATGAATGAAAGATGAGTGATTGAAAGGTCTGAATGTAAGACGAGCCTGCGTGCCCAATTTGTTACCCTTTTAAAATAAAGTTTGTTCGTTCGTTCGTTCGTTCTTTCGTTCTCTCCAATCCAGCATCGTGTTTCTCCATCTGCCTCGGTCTCATCTCCCCCAGATCATTTGGTATAGCAATATGGTATATCACTTTGGAGCATTGAAATTTCCTGCTTGTATCTAGTGGAAAACATGATAATTTCGTTTATCATGTAGGAACATTGCAGGTTGCTGCTTGTCTAGTAGAAAACATGATAATGGGCTATATCATGAAGAAATAATTCGGTATATCATGTAGGAATCATTTGGTATATCGTGTAAGAATAATTTTTTTTATCATGCAGGAAATTTAGGTATCATTTTATCATGTATCATTGTAATGACTGATTGATTGATTGATTTAGAAACCGACATCACAGCATTCGGGGCATTCCCATAAGCGCTCCGTCCCCATCCTCAGAAGCCAGCGAAGAGTTCCAACCCCAATAGTTCCAGTAGCAATCTGATTATATGTGCGTCTCGCCTTTCCTCCAAGCGTCGAGCATCGGCCAGATCCCTCGTCACTCCTCGCTGTCACCCTCTTGCCAGACCACGGTGATCTACCTGCTCCCCCGAGGTGTACACGTGCTCCCACAAGGCCGCAACCACGTCTGACGTATCACGCATCAACACTCCACCAAGTCCTGCAGAGCTAGCCAATCTGTCTGCCCGCTCACACCAACATGATCTGTAAAAAAAGATCCAGACGATGCCTGCCACCCGTGACCTCCGAAGCGAAGCAAGCCACCCCGCACGAAGCCTGCCTGTCCTCGCCCTACTCAGCAAGCTTTCTGAGACAGTTACAATCACTGTGTGTGTGTGTATCGTATTCTCCATTCAGCGGAAAGCTGCACCGACCGCCTCCACCTCCATTCTCAAGCTAGATGTTGTGGCATCATACGCCAGGCTCTCCCGCACCAAACGGCGACCATTAGCTTTTGCTAAGAATCCCCGAGCACTTCTCCTACCTCTCAACACCGAACCATCCGCGCAGATAATCACACCACCCGGGTGAGCACTATCCTGAATCAGCCGCTGGATTTCCACCTCCGTGGTCCCTGCTGGCCACTCCCCGCACTCCCGGCTCATTGTGATTATAACTCTGCACAAGTCTGACTGCTCCGCTGGCACTCTGACCCACTCCTCTCCTCTCCTAATGTTCTCCAAGATGCACACCTGTCCGATCGCATCCTTCGCCCGAGCCATTCATGACCTCCCTCCTATCAGTGACCTCCATGACCTCCCTCCCCTTAACCGCGTCCAGCGCCCCATGCAACGGGCGATCCGTGTCAGCAGCCACTCCGAGGCACGCCCTCGTCCGCATCACCCCGAGCCCCTAAGCAACATTCGGCAAAGCAAGGATGCAATGCACACACACCACTTTGGTGTCTCTGGTGCATCCCAGAATGACCCTCACAGCCCCGCTCTGCATGCGCTCCAATCTCACCAGCTGACTCCCTGAGACAGTGAGCAGCCCTGGTCTTCAATCTATCACCGAGAGGATCAAGTGCTGGAAAACCGAGAAAAGCATTATATGCTATGTGTCCATTGCCGCCATAGTTTTAAGGGCGTTGAGTTACTTTTGAGATCTTGTCACAACCCTCTCCACAAGGTACTTGAAGGACAGGCTCCTGTCAAATGTGATTCCCAGATACTTCAGTTTGTTCTCTCTGTTGACGCTTCCACCATCTATCGAGAGGCTTTGGACATCATCTCTCACAATCCTGTTGTCCAGAGAGCATTACAAAACAGCTGCCTTTTCCGGGTGGATGACAGCACTCAATTCAGTGCATCAGTCAATCACTTTGTCTATTGTCGTCTGTAGCTCCTGGGCTGTTTGCTCCCTTTCTCTCCCCTGCCTATATGCAAGAATATCATCTGCAAATGTTAATATCCTTACAACCCCTGGTGCCTCTAGGTTTGCAGGTTTGCTCGTATACACGTTACAGAGCACCGGTGAGACTGCGGATCCCTGTGACAGTCCCGGGGTTAAAATATGTGGCTCTGAGGTCCATGCACCCAGACGGAGAGCAATCCGACGAGAATGCAGGACGGTTGCTATCCAGTTCACCAACCAGGGATTGACGCCCTTCTCATTGTAATTTGCTGCTTGTATCTAGTGGAAAACATAATTTGATATACGGTTATGTTATCGCATGCATACAATGGGAAATAATATAATGTGGTAGGCAGTACTGTTGTCACATAGTGAGAAACAATATAATATGGTAGACATTACTTGTGTCACGTGTATTATGTAGGACATATTGTAAGTGACGGTAGAGAACTAACGAATGAACACCGGCTATGAAAAACTGGCAGAGCTATTGACATAAATATGCAGATCTTCTTGACAAAACAGTAATGGTTGTGACAAGAAAACGAGAGGTAACCAGTAACAAATCTTCCTTTGTCCCAAAGCAACCCATCTTCTCACAAATCAGGTGCTTTGCAGGTAGCAGGTTGCCAAAGATTTCAATAGTGAGACTCGTAAACGTCAACCATGTTCTCAGGATTCGGCATCATCAGTCTTTCTTCTTTTCCGACATCTTTACAAAAGAAACAGCTCATAAGAAAACATGTCCACGGTGATGAATAAGTCATGCTGGATGTGATGGTTGGTTCAGTTCCAGATATAGTATGTTGCATTTCCAACGAATATTGAAATGTTAGCAGAGATGGCATAAGTATGTCAATTAAAGTGCGTGTATGTCTGTGTGAGTGGCCGTGGGGGGGGGGGGGGGGAGTTATTGAAAAGAAATCATTCCGTCATTGGCACCTTGCCGTCTTGACAGTTTGTTACATTGTGCTTCAAAAAGGCTTAATAACTACACCCCATGGCAGTAGCGAGTGTGACTGATAAGGCCAATTCGCGCTGAAAATCTTCGTCCACAGTGGATGAATGTGAACAGATGGTCATTTTCACCATCATGCACCATCTTTAGTCTCACACGCTCGGTGTGTGACGGATCTGCAATAATTTTCACCTTTGTCTTTATTCCATTTCTGATATTTGCACTCCATGCAACACGTGCAGCGGCGACTTGCTCCCAATGTGCATTACCAATGACGATATCAGTCATGTCCCCCTTACACATATCTTTGTATCGTAGTAGAGGCCGACCCTGAGATCTCCTACCCGTCTGTAATTCACCACAAATGATGCCCTTTGGTATTCTGTCATCATCCATCCTCCTAACGTGTCCTATCCATCTAAGTCTACGAAGACTGAGCATGGAATAAACCGTCACACAACTTGATCTTCCAATACTTCAGTATTTGTGATTTTGTCTTGCTACTTACTATCAAATATTCTTCGCAGGCACCCGCATATGAAAGCTGTTTAAACGTTTATCTTGGTGTGATTAAGTTGTCCAGGCTTCACTGCCATGAAGAAGAGTACTCGGAGTCTCCGTGGTGAAGTGATCAAGCCGTTTGACTCGGGCTCTGAAGGTTGTGGGTCCGATTCCAGGGCCGCGTCCTTTGGTTCACGAGTTAAATTTTTGGGAGACTCATGTAGGTAGTCGATAGAGCTACGGTGTTCGTGCTCTGTGTGACGCTTTCCGCGCAGCGGAAAGAGACCGAGCCATATGGGATAAAATCCGGTGCAATGAAGTCGACCCTGTCGACTTTTAAGCGACTTTCTTAAAGAAGAGTGCTAAGGACACAGGCTTGATAGACAAGGACTTTTGTTTTAGCAGTAAGCTTCCTGTTCTCAAAGACTCTTTTTTCTTAACCTGTTCATTGTTGTTGCTGCCTTACCAAACCTGACGTTGATTTCCTGATCTAGGGATAATTTGCTATTTACCCCTGATCCTAGATATGCAAAATGGTCTACTATCTCCAGTTCGGCGTCGTCAATAGAGTTTTATGGTATCCCATGTGCACCTTGTGACATAATATGCGTCTTCTTTTTGTTAATTGTTAAACCAAATTCAGAACAAGCATTGGAGAATGCAGATAGTAGATGTTGCAATTCTTCCTCAGAGTGGGTCGTAATTGCAGCATTTTACACTCCTAATTTTGGTCTTTGCCTGCAATCTCTGAGTATTGTAGAGGTCGCCATCTGAGCGTGAGTAAATGTATATATCACCATCATGATCACGAAAGGCAAATTCCAGTAGAAGTGAAATGTATATTCCAAAGAGGGTGGGAGCTAGTACACAACTTTGCTTAACTCCACTCTTGACTTCCAAACTCTTCCGAAGTTGCACCACCAAACTTAATTATACACTTTATGCCTGTGTGGAACGATTCCACAATGGACAGAAGAGGTGGTGGGCAGACAGTCTTCGTTAGTGCCTTGAACTGACCCATTGTGAGGTTGATGAAGGCAATAAACAGTGGCTGATTCTGTTCACCGCATTTTATTTGCATTTGTCTCAATGAGAATATCATATCAATGGTAGACTGGTTCTGTCGGAAGCCACACTGTGATTCGGTGTAGCTTTGACTTGAAGTCTGCGCAGAACAATTCTGGCAAATACTTTCCCAACAATACACAAAGCGAGATCCCCCTATTGTTGATACAATCTCTCCAATCGCCCCTGTTCTTGTACAATATAATGATGCTTGAGTCTTTGAAATCCTGTGGGACTTGTTCTTCTCGCCAGCATAGCTCTATTAGCTGGTGGATCTGTAGAGTGAGTATGTCTTGCCCACTCCTGATAACCTCTATTGGAATCCCATCCTTACCTGGAGCATTGCCACATGCAAGTTCTTTTATAGCACACTTAATTTCTGTTATGATAGGAAGCGTGTCCAGGTGGTCAAGAGTTATCAGGGCCTCTATGGCGTTGAGGACACGCGGGTAACTTAATCCTGCTTATGAAGAGAATATCACACTGAGCTATATTTATACATGCTGAAAAGAAATAGACCACATATAAATACAGCTCTGTGTGACATTCCCTTCATAATCAGGGTTAAGTTAGCTGCGTGTCATATCCACTACGTCATTGTCAGCCCCATGATGATTGAAGATTTTTTATTTGTTAGGTAAATTTTACGTTCAGCAGTTTGTCATTGCTTTCTGAACGAGCGACGATCATGCTATCGAAATAATCACAAAGCAGAATTCTTCCAAGTTGTTTGAGGAGAACATCAGTCTGGAGTTGATCGCAACGTCTTGCACAACATATACAACATAACTAGCGTAAATAATTATGATGTACTCCCATGCACACAAAAGTAAGCTACATCAAAAAACTGGTCAAGGTTGTTAAAAGCGAAAAATGGGCAGAGGTGTGTCAAAGAGTAAGCACAGACAAGTCACTGAAATTGTTCTGGCGACTACATAAAAGCATGAGTGGTGTAGTCGTTAGCCGCTACATGTTGCGGGATTTGCTGAGGAGGGGATCCGAGCACTTATGGACTGAATGGTTCGATGTGCAATGAGGATGATCTGTCGACTAACTAACTAACTAACTAACTATGAGTGGTGTAGTCAAGAATAAGAGCATTTCTGACTTCCAAGGTGCTGACCTCATCTGGCAGAGGACTGACGAGGACAAGGGCAAAGCCCTCTTTGAACGCTACCTTGAGCAGAGCAACCAGACAGACATGGGAGGCTGAAATCTGGCCAAGGAGGTCACCTCAGACAGATGCAAGGCCCAGAACACTTCGGATGAAGACACAGTGACAGTGAAAGAAATCAAGGCTGTGCTTCGACGATCAAAAAACAGTTCTCCAGGTCCTGATGGCATAAGATACGACGGCATAAATAGGTGTACCGACAACGAGCTAGAGAAACTAGCAGACATGTACAACAACAGTATAGTGAGTGCTAGCATCAAGGAGGAATGGTTACACAGCTATCTGATTCCCTTGCCGAAGCCTGACAAAGACCACAAAAAAATTCAGGGATATCGAATTATAACCATGCAGAATACAATAGGCAAGCTGCTGGAGAAGGTAATTGCCAGGAAAATATCAAGCCAACTAGAGAGGCAAGGTGTTTTCCCACCCACCCTGGGTGGGTACCGTCCAAAAAGAGAAACCTGGACCAATGCAGCAGTCTTTGCCCAGGATGTCTATGAAGGTTTCCACTCAGGCACTGAAACCGTTGCTGCAGCGATTGATCTTGAGGACGCATACAACAGAGTACCACTGGATTTTTTAATGTTTCAGCTTCTCGAACTAAACGTGAGTCCATTCCTCCTTAGTTGGATCGCTGCAGCCCTCTTCCAACGGAAAGTAGTTTTTAGATGTGGCAGTTGGACTTCGGAACCAACAACAATATATCCTGGCCTACCACAGGGATCACCATTATCTCCGGTACTGTTCAACGCCTACACAGTGAGAATCACCAGTGAGCAGATCACTGGACCTGGCAGAACATTGTCATATGCCGATGATGTTTTAGTGTATCGTCAGGATAAGGATAGAGAGGAGGTTGCTGTGGAACTACAAACCGAACTCAATCGCATAAGTACTTGGCGTGATGAAGCTGGGGAAATGGTCAACCCAACAAAGGCAACAGTGACTTGGTTCTCGTTGAATAATCATATTGTCAACACTCCAACACCAACTGTAATGCTGTGTTCAGAGACAGTGGAAAGAACGCAGGCAATGAATTACCTGGGGATACGGTTTGATCGAAGCCTTGCTTATAATGTGCACATAGACCAGGTGATAACAAAGGCCAAGCGGGGTTTGGCAGCGATGCGGGTGATGGCGGCAGCAAACTGTGAGCAGCGCCATCTATGTCTTCTGTACGAGGGGCTGGTCATGTCTGTTTTGGAGTATGCAATGGCAATCCTGACTCTCAGCCATAAGCAGATAGAAAGGATGGAAAGGATACAGAATGAAGCTATGCGCATTATTCTTGGATGTACAAGAGATACAGCATGCAGGGCGATGCGCTACCTTCTTGATTTTCCAACCATTGAAGTGAGAATACAAGTTTGCAGGGCACGCGCCTACCTCAGAATTAACGCAAACACACAACATCCACTGCATAGTGAAATTAGGAAGGTGAAGGGCAGCAGGTTAAAAAGAGGACGGTCGTGGATGGGTCAAGCCGAAGACATTCTTCAACAGGTGTGTTCACTTGAGGACTTAGAACCTGGCGAGGAGTGGGTGCAAGTGCCAACAGACTTCTGCACATCCTTTTCAGTTAGCATCCAACTAGATAGAAAATGCAGACAAGAAAATCCGGCTGCTGTTGAGGCTGAAGTACAAGCGTTGATTTTCGAGAATTCGCTAGACGGCGACGCGGTCATCTACACAGATGTCGTCCGACATGTGAGAAGCTCATGGGCCTTTACAGCTCGGGCCGGAGGGAGAATTGTGAAGGAGGCCTCAGGTGCTTTCACTGAAACCACAAGTAGCCTGACCATGGAAGTCATGGCAGTAAGTAAAGCAATAACATGGCTCGAGACACAGACATTCACTAGGGCTTGTTTCCTCAGCGACTCAATGAAAACGATCAAGAGGATAGAGGAGGGGTCGATCCGAAGAGAATGGTTGCTGCCTCTGCAGCGGTCTCGACTGGCAAAGATTAGTTTCATCTTCGTGCCAGGGCATGCGGGAGTACAAGGAAATGAGCGGGCTGACAAGCTCGCAGGTGAGGCTACTGTGGAGGGCGGACGCGCCATGGACCAGGCCGACATTCTGAATGCTCTACGAGAAGTAAGACTTTTGCGAAAACCAAGTGATGACTGTGAATCTACAACAATGGCCAGACTGCGAGAGCAGCAAATTAAAAGAGGGGTGGCCAAACAAGAACACTACGCAGGAAGCCAAAGAAGATTGATAAACCAACACAGAACTGGCGTCGTTAGCCGCTACACGTTGCGGGATTTGCTGAGGAGAGGATCCGAGCACTTATAGACTGAATGGTTCGATGTGCAATGAGGATGATCTGTCGACTAACGAACTAACTATTATGATGTACTCACAGTGGTCTAGCAGTTCACTTACCTACATAGTTAGCGTAAAGTCTTATTATGTCCTCCCAGTGGTCTAACTAGTCACGTATCTACATAGTTAGCGTAAAGACTTATATGTCCTCCCAGTGGTCTAACTAGTCACGTATCTACATAGTTTTGCAGTCAACACCAGCATTTTCAGCTCCTGCTGATGTACTAGGCAAGTGTTACTTTCAGTAATTTGCCATTGCTTTCTGAACGACCGGCCCCTATACCTTTTTCGAAAACACCAGCACCGCCGTGTTTCGAACCCGGGTATACGGGCTCACAAACCGCGTTCGCAAGCCCTTAGCCACAGAGATAGTTAGTGGACAGAGTTAGTTTGTCCTCCTAGTGGTCTAGCTAGTCACTTATCTACATAGTTAGCGTAAAGACTTAATATGTCCCCCAGTACTCTTATCTACACCTTGTTGGCTATATGTTTACCGCATGGGTAATGGCACCGCATTGGCACCGCACCGTTTCTAGCAGCGAAGAGATTACAACAGCTTATTCATATAAAGAACTCACTTTGAATGCATCTATTCCTGTTGAAGTGTGTGTGTTCAAACGCAAAGTGGATCGTCTGTATTCCGGAAGTATATGAGACATATAGCTCCCGACAACCCATTCATCACAGTATTTGACCCCATGAACACAGAGATAACCAACAGAACAAGCTTTCTCATGTAACAACTGAAATTTCCTGAAAGAGTAACATGAAGTAGCATTTTGTAACATACATATCATACCTTGCATCTATGGCAGCTCGTGCATTCTCCTAATAACAAGTGTCACACCATTAGCCTAATATTACTGAGTCGTGTGGTTTTGATGTTCGCATTTTGCCCATGCCTTTATAATGCATATCCTTTATATTGTTGCTGTTCTTTGTTAGCCTTAAATGATGTGTGAATGAAATAATGTATGAAAGAGAGTGATAGAAGAGCAGAATGTTAGACGGGCCTGCGTGCCCAATTCTTAACCCTTTGAAAATAACGTTCGCTGGTTCGTTCGTTCATTGTTGATTAGTTGTTACATGGCATAATAATAACGTATATTGGAATCTTAAAGCCTACGCTAATTACTGCTTCGTTTTTTGCAACACTATTTTTCCTTACAGTCAGATATGTGTTGTTATTTCATTTTCATTTTCTCAGTAATAATTTTCGTTAACAATATGCACGTACTCACACACACACACACACACACACACACACACATACACACACACACACACACACACACACACACACATGCCGATAAGCGTGGGCAGTCATGTTTTGCCATCTCACTTGATCACCAGAGTCGTAGATCAACTCCGTGTTCCTGTCTCGACCATGCCATGTGGTCAAGCCATCCAGGTATTTACTTCTCGGTCTTCCCCTTGGTCTGTTCCCTTCGATATTGCCAGTCGTCACCAAGTTCTCCAATTCATTTCTTCTCATAACATGCCCAAAAAATTTTGACTGTCTACGTCTAATGTCTCTAATCAGTTTACGATCTTCATTTGTTTCTTGAAGAACTTGTTCATTGGTTTTTCTGTCTATCCATGGTATTCTTTGCATTTTCCTCAGAAACCACATTTCCACAGCCATCAGCTGTTTTTCAGCTTGACTGCTCATTGTCCACGCTTCACATCCATACACAAGTATAGGTTCTATGTAGCACTTCAACACTCTTTTTCTCGTTTTAATTGATATCTTTTTATTGGTCAGTGTGACATGGTGGATCAGTCATCCACATCCCCAGTCCACCACATTTTCTCAATACTTGTAATCGTGAACAGAATCCATCCTAATAGCCTATTTATTAATAGCATGGAAGCTTCTAGAAGCAAGAAGAGGAGCAAAAAGGCGCATACCCGTCTTTTGATTGGCTA
The DNA here is from genome assembly GCA_963921405.1 of Cepaea hortensis. Taxonomy (NCBI): domain Eukaryota; kingdom Metazoa; phylum Mollusca; class Gastropoda; order Stylommatophora; family Helicidae; genus Cepaea; species Cepaea hortensis. The sequence continues at coordinate 24,278,281 of OY992890.1, forward strand.
ACATTTGTGCGAGTAACGCTATCTTCTAGGCCAAATTCAGTCTGGCTGTTTGAGATAAGATTCCATCAAGGAAAGATGCACCTCGATGTGATAATTTCCATTTAATATTGTTCTCTGGAAAACAGGTACCACTATAAAACATATTTAAATGTTGTGGTTACGCCTAGTGAGAGAAAGTGAAGAATATAAGGGTATTTTATGAGAAAATGTGAATGTGAAATCAGGACTTCATTGTGAGTTTATTCTGAATGTTGCTTCTTCAGCCTGTCAGGTATTCCATGCTGTACACTCCAATTGCCTATCATTCCCCTGCTGTGACTGATTGCGTATGCTTGATGACTGTAAATTACTATCAATGCATATTCGCAAAACATTTGTGCATTCTAGATTCTAATATGAATGCCCATCATCGCCCACTCTTGATGAAACGGTAGTAATGCTCTTATGGATCTACGTCTGTGATCAGAATGTGCGGTGTAACATTTAATATTTCCTTTGTAAATGCCGAGAATGGTTGAGTGAGTGAGTTGGTGATTTTATAAGTAACCTCTCACATTAGCAGAAGGAAAGACGCTTTATTATATCCATATGTAGGCAGGACGTGTATTCCACACCAGAATTACAAAGTTTCTGTGATGCCTGGTGGCTACATTACGCTCAGGAGAATTGATACAATTTCTCTCTGAGGTTATTACCCTGGTACCTTTTGCTACATTGGTGGGTTTATATAAACTAGCTCCAAAAAGGACAATATGTGTTCGAACCTGTGTCTTGGTTGGCTGAATCTATGGTATGGCTCATGCAACTTTACAGGGAAAGGCATGTTTTTCCATATGTGCTTTGTTACATATGAGAACCATTGCTTATGCAATTTAGCTTCTTTTACCTACTGTAGTGGATATGGACAATACCCAGTGGGGTAGGAGCACATGATGATGGTGATGATATGATGCACTTGTGAGCCGAGTCTAGTCTGAAAGGGGTGAGGTCTGGCATTGCTGTATGAGTATGGAGGGGATGGGACATTCATGTACCAAAATACCACCCATTGGGATTGATGTTTGGTCTGCTAATTGGTTATTTGCCATTAGTTTAATAATGCCTGTCTTCCATCTGTTTCATGATCCTTGGTTCACCATGTCTGTCTAGGGTTATGTTCCATGTTGCCTATTTCATGCTGCCTGCTCATGTTGGTTGCTTTACATTGTCTGTCTCATGTTGCTGTTTTACAATGCATGCTCATGTTGCTTGCTTTACAATGCCTGCTTCACAGTGCTTGCTTTACCATGTCTGTCTCTCATGGTGCCCAGGTCTCCTGTGGTTTCAATATTATGAGAGCCTAGAATTATAAATTGCTGGTAATTGTGTAAGGCTACCCCTGACTCATCATATGGGCTTGTGAATACCACAAATAAAGGTGAAAAATGAAAACATATCACCCTGTCCATCAGAGTGGAATGTACTCCATCACCAACAAGGAGAGGTGTGTCTGGACAACACCCTCCCCTCTACCTCCCATCTCCATTGTCTTGAACCTATGTAAAGCGAATGTTGTACCCTTTTGTATATCAACAGAGAACAGGGATGGTGGAGAGGCCCTCTTTATTGGGACCTACAAATGGGAGTCCCAAGTTCAGAATTGTTACTCCTTTTTCCTTTATGTGGAGACCTCAGGTTTTGCCACAGTAACTACAAATTGAATGTAACAGCCTGAATTTACATCTATAGTTGCCTGGAACGAAGGAGCTGAAATGGTCGATATATAAACCCTAACACAGGAGGGACTATATTGTTAATAATATTCCAGGGATTACCTTCAATATTAGAAGTGGACATCCTTATTTTTCCTGAGTGACCTCATGGCTTCAGCAGGCGATGAATAAGATGGCTGTTGTGTGTGTGTGTGTACATGAGACTTACCATTATATTCCCTTGGACTGTAGCAACAGTATTATTCAGGAAATATTTACACCAGCTCATCAATAGCTGTAGTGTATAAAGAAAAGGGTGATTCTGACTTAGTGTTCAAATTCCATATGAACTGGATTAGTACTGAAAGGCAGGAACCAGCATCCTGTATTTTATCCTCATTCAGAAAAATGGTTTGGGAGAGACTTGTGGAGTGCTGCTGTATAGTGAAGTTTTATTTCTACTGACTGGATGGTATGCAGACTATATGTATTGTTTAACCCCAGTCGCCAGCTTCTCAGACAGTCTACTCACCATTGAGAGGCCATGATTATCTATTCATATACTTTGAATAACGAAGACACAAACAATAGATTGCACGATTTATTGCCTGGCATATTTCGCTGCATCTCATCAGGTACATACTGCAGTAATCACACAACATAAAGTGAATTAACTAGATAAATCCTTCAATCTGAAATATACACATATCCGCACAGTAATGTCGATTGTCTACCACGGTAATTTTAAACTGACTAACATGTCTTTCTGCTTGCACAAGGACGGCTTACGAAGGTTGATTAGTATAGCTTCAGCAAACTTTAACAATCGACTACTCTGTGTGTTGAACAAAACACGGAAGGCACTGCCTCTTTCAACCACATGGCCACTCTTGAGCACGTGTCTCACGATCGATGAAGCAGGACTGTTCCGGTGTGTCGGCCTGACTATGCTATCATCTTCTGTGTGTAGTATCTTGTCCACCCAGTTCGGAATGTGTTCCAACACTCTGTTATGTAACTGTCGCTCTGTTCTACCTATGTAGATGGCCTCGCACCTGCATGTAAATTGGTAAATACAATTCGATTTGGTGTACAAAGCTACAGGTTCTTTAACTGCTGGGGTGGGGATCGGTGTGGTTCTGTACCTGATAACCGGAGTTGCAGCACAGAATGTTCTCCCGACTGCCGTGATGAGCCGGTCCTGCAAACGTTGCATTACGTCATCTCCTCGGAAAGTTAACTGGATGAAAACCTTGAGTTTAGGGACTGTAGTTTCTTCTGGTTTAGAATTGGGCTGTTGGCAGTGGCGCTTTATAAATCCAGCGGAATACCCATTCAGGTTTAGGGATTTCTTCAGAGTTTCAAATTCTTCTGTCAGTGTGTCCTGGGTGCATACCTTCCTAGCACGGTCACAAAGGGTTCGTACAAGGCCCCGTTTGTATTGGACAGGTGCGAAGCTCCGAAAATTTAAATATTGGCCAGTCCATGTTTCTTTACGGTACACCGATGTTTGAATTGTGCCGTCTGCTCTACGTCTCATTAGGATATCTAGAACCGGCAACGCTTCGTTGTGTTCGTGTTCCATAGATAGAAGGATGTTTTTATGTGCCACGTTCATTGTAGCTTGGAACGACGTTGCTTGTTGCTCGTCTGTGGTGGTAATTAGTATATCGTCCACGTAAAGACGGTAGAAGGCCAAGTTATTGATGTCTGAAGATCTATTTTCTTCTAAATGTGCCATGAAGATGTCTGCTAGAATAGGTCCAAGCGGACTCCACATGGCCACTCCGTCAATTTGGCAGTATGACTTTTTTAGAAAGTTGAATTGAATGTTGGCGGTACATAATTTTAATAGCCTCTCTAGAATAACTGATGGTATGCCTAGTTTTAGTTGTTTCTTTGTGTTCATAGACTGTTCACAGGAGGGATTAGACTTACATGGGAACCAGCAGGGGGAAGCTGCAACCTGGGACCTTCCAAACACCACTTCAGGTGATAACAGGATGTTTATGGACCAGAATGGCAGTGTGTCCCTATGTCTGTCCAATACTAGAAAGTCTACCAGTGTTTTACTCTCAGTGACAGTTGAAAGGATAATTCATGATGTACTTGAGCTGTTATGCAGGAGGAGTTGACAGATTAGATGTGTGATGGAGAGTTATTTTGTTTAGATTGGTGGTCTTTTGGTGGGTTTGTAAGGTGTGGCATCTAGTAGATTCTCATGAAATGATTTACAATGCATGATCCTTTCTATTTGAAGTGCTAATGTAATCAAGATGGAGCCTGGGTCCTCCCTCGACCCCCGCAGTTCATTAATAAAAACCTGATTGTGTTGAGAACAGTTTTGAAGAACATGTCCCTGTAATGTCTTGGTCAGCTGGTGTGAAGTACATTATTTGAAAATGTCCTGTCCAGCTGTTGTCAAGTACAGTTCCTGGTGCATGTCTTGTTCAACTGTTGTTGATGTCAGTGAAATGTGAAGGGTGTAGAAATGTTGTCCAGTATCTCTCATGATGTATGTCTTGTTCAACGGTTGGTGTAAACATTTCCTTGTGAATGTATGTCCAACTTTTGTCAAGAACCTGTCATGTGGATGTTCCGTGCAACTGATGTAAAGTACAATTATTGTTAATGTTGTTGTTCACTACGGTTGATTCCTAAATGTCCAATGGTACAACTGACATATGTCACTTTCACACAAATAAAATAAGGGGAGATCTAATGTGGCGGACTGAAAGCACACTGACAACATTATGGTGAGGGAACAGATTCCTCGGTTGTACAGGGGCGAATAGTCCAGATCTCTTTATGGCCTTGAGTGGACCTTTTTCTTCTTTTATAAATTTTCTGTGTAGGTACTTGGGCTTAGGTCTAGGAAACTCACAGTGGGGGTTCTGAGCCAGGAAAACTGGTTCCTCCAAAGGGCTAAGCGGGAACGATTTTCAATTTCATTTGAAATACCTCTATTCAAGTGTGCCAAATCATTTCCTGTATCTTGTCTATCTGTTATACAAGATATATTTACAGAGACCACTTCTAATTGGAGCTTCTGTCTTCTCCTAACATGCCACAGTCAGTATGTTTTTCATCTTGCAAAAGGCTACTTTCGCAATGGCAATTCTTGTTCTAATGTCTTCCAGACATCTCCCATCAGATGTTATGACTGTTCCGAGATAACTGTATCTGATACACTTGCTTAAGAATATGCCAATTCACTCGTATATCACATTGTGGTATTTCCTTCTTCCCAGTGACGACAATAATCTGTGTCTTCTTACTATTCAGTTCTAACTCTACTTGTTCACTGTGTGCAACAACCGCTTCTACTAAATGTTGCAGGTCTTGTTCATTGTCTGCAATCAAAACTGTATCGTCTGCATATCTAATGTTATTGATGTATCGTTGATTCCTTCCATATCTTATATATTTCTGACAATATTTTCACTGTACAGGGAAAAAAGATCTGGAGACATTACACATCCCTGTCTCAGACCTCTTTTAATAGGTTGATATTGACCTACATCGTGTGTATGTGTGTATATATATATATATATATATATATATATATATATATATATATATATATATATATATATATATATATATATATAAAAGTGCTTAACTTAGGGTCTAAATTTACTAATAATGAGTGATGAAAAGCATGACCATATTAATAATGTGTATACAAAAGGAGATTATTTTACATGATTCTTTTGTGGCAATAATGTGTTAATGACTAAAGAAACATACATTCTGTGTATTGTAACAGGAGAGGTAAAAATAAAATTAACATCATGCAGCACAATATGGCAGATTTTCATCAAGATGGTCACACAGTAAAGGAATGTGTTATTTAGAAATAGTTGAAGTCTGGCATCACATCTGAGACAAAGATGCAGTGATGTTTGTGTTAGAAGGTATATCTGATTGATAGTGGAATCATTGTGGCTAAGATTGTGACTGCAGTAAGTCATGGCACTCGATACATCATGGAAAGTGTGTTGTGTAACGCTTTTTTAGTTGCATGACATTCACAGGACGTAGCAGTCAACTCCAGCATTTTCGCTGTTCGTGATTTCTGGGCAAATTTTACGTTCAGTAGTTTGCTGTGCTTTCTGAACGACCGGCATCTATACCTTTTTCGAAAAAAACAACAGCACTGCTGTGCTTCCAACCCGGGTATACAGGCTCACAAACCGCGTTCGCAAGCCCTTAGCCACAGAGCCCGTGTTATAACGCTAACTATCACCAATTGTGGAGTTGTGTATGTGTACTAGTTATGCCACATGGGGATGGGGATTTATAACTAATGTACTACAGGGATAAAGGAGACGAGAGGAGATAACTGGCCATCTGCAGTTCAGCCGCAGAGAACTAGACACTAATTGGGATTGATCTTTAGCAACACTAATTGGCACGGGTTTGTAATAATAATATCAGATATGGAAAGCTGTATTGTGTTATACTGGGGGTGTTTATGTACAGTAGTAGCCTTTCTCAGCGAACCACATTTCAGGGGTAGATAGTTGGACCCTTGCCACATGGAAATTCACACAAGTTGAGATCTTTAGAAGTAGAAGATGGTGATTTAAATTTAGTCTACTGATTTACAAGGCTAGATGTGTAAGTGTGAGTGTGTGTGTGTGTGTGTGTGGGGGGGGGGGGGGGGTTGTACCTAATAGGTAAATGTGTTTCGATGTGGAAGTGTGGAATTAATGAGATTGCGGGAGATCGGCATGGGTTCTGGAAGAATCTCAAAACTGAGAGGGAAGACCAAGAGAACTTTAAATCAGATATCGGTGGTAACGATTAGTAGTGTGACTCTTCGCTGGCTGTTGAACGAGGGGACGGAGCACGTATGGGAATGTCCTGAGTGCAGTGGTGTCGGTTCTTAACTCAACTCAACAGGTAAATGTGTTTATAGTGGGCAAGTCAGATCTAATATTTCACCAATGGAGTGTGGGTAGGATCTGTGTATGATAGTTCCATTGAAATGGAGACATTGGATAAGTAAGTACTGTGTTATATCGAATGTCAGAACAGGCAGAGAATACTGCAGTAGAAGATTGTCAGTCCAAACAACATCAAGCGTTATTTTAAGATAGCAGTGGCTCAATTATTAGAGGATGGTAAATTGGGTGATTTGACGAAACAACATTAATTGTTGCATTTAACAAATGCGGATTTAATCACGAATGAGAGCGAAAATGGGGACATAGGCATTTCAAAACAATGTTTTCCCATAGAGAATTTGAATAACGAAAACACAAACAATAGATGTCATGATTTCTTGCCTGGCATATTTTGCTACATCTCGTCAGCACATACCGCAAAAATGACACAATATAAAGTAATTATATAAATCCCTCAAACTGAAATACATACATATTCACGCAGTAATGTTAATTATCTACCATGGTAATTTTAAACATGGGCATTTATTACTAATGCGTATATTGTGATTCATGTATGTATTATGATGTGGTAACACCGATAATTAGATACTGTTTTTATGTTGGAGGAGTGGCACACGACTGTAATTTCAGAGCTCTCCTGAGGTTTTGTGGCTGTTGCAACTGTTAGAGTCTAAGTTTCCCTTGTAAGTTGACTTATTTTCGTCAGTGTCAAAGTACTTCTAGAAAGTATCACATCTTTTGTTTAGGTGTCTTGCTTTTATTAAGTGTCACATTCTATCCAGATTATGTGTTTAAGCATTCAGTTCGGGTACTTGGTGTACACTACAGACTTGGCCTTGAGGGAAAATGTCTAGTTATTCACTAGGGACCACACATTGTTAATGTTTGATTTTAGTCTGTAGTGTTTAGTTTTATGTTTCAATGTTTGTATAAACTCTTTATATATCAAATTCTACAACTTCATGGACAAATAATTGTCCCTGAGTTGTAGAATGTGATAAGTAAAGGGTTTGTATTGTTCATGATTTGTACAATAGTCCAGCTTCCCATACTCTTGTTTATGCCTGTGTGGTTAAGGTTGCAGTTTTTCGTTCCTGCTTGATTGGTTGGTTGAGTTTTTCCCATCAATCTTTATGCCCCTACCTACCACTGTAATTATGGTTTTTGCTAGATTGTGGCTTTTTCTTGCACTTGTCCCAGTCAGCTTGTGGATGTGTGTGTCCCAGGTGGGTACTGAGGGAACCCACATACTAGGCTGGACATGGCTGAGGTCTCTCTATGAACCACAGTCCACTCACTGTTGGTGATGCCAGGCAGCAGTTATCCTTGCAGTGGGATTTTTGAATTCCATTTTCTGCACGCATTGACCACTCGCGAGCCCTGGGGTGGGATTAATAGAGAGTCCGTCCCAGTTGTTATCATTATTGTTAGCCCTGAAATTCTTTTGTTATGTTTTTATTGATCTGTGGAAGGGGTACTCGATCATGTGACCATGGATGTTAGGCATCAGTGGCTCTCACTGTGGGAACATAGGTTCCGGGTACTGCAGGCATCGATCATGTGTCGTGCCTGGGTGCTCATTTACCTTCAGACCATGAGCTTCATTCAATAAAGATGTCATTATAGTTGTTAGTGATGAGTTATGTTTAATCTCTGTTGTTCAACTTGTGTCAGCCTATTGTAATAAATGTCACTGGGTTCACATATGTGTGGTTTGGGATCCTCCTCGAATCCTCCTCTTCACTCAGACATAAAGGCATACACGCAGGGAGAAATGCAAGCACGCATGCATGCAGCTGGCGGGCGGACGGTCGGACGGATAAACTTCAGGACAACACTAAGTTAACTGATGACACAACTGAGAACTTACTTAAATTCAAATGTTAAAACCAAGGGCTCAGGTCCAGACTCCAGCACTAATGCACAGTTGTCGGGGTAATTACCTTCGGCATAACTCGGACTGAGAATGAAGAATGGCAAGCTCTCAGAGTTGAGTTTCACAATGTTAGATTCATTGTGATGACATAAAAAGTAGGCTGGGTATGTCTGTGGAATAAAACGTTATAACCTCTCAGAAGTAATAATGAGAGAGATTAAATGGAAGCCGGGAATACTAATCGGCAGTTATAATATACATATTGGATATGTGATATGTGATATGTACAATATGTGATATTGGAGGAACATCCAAGCTGCTTGGTTATGCAGATGATATAGATATTATAGGGCAAAGTGAACAAAAGACATTGGAAATATTGACTCACTTAAAGGAAAAAGCCCAACAGATGGGGCTGGTTATCAACCAAGATAAGACAGAATATATGGTAATTTCAAGAGACGGAATGGCTAGAAACTCTGGCCACATACAAATAGATAATATGACCATTAAAAGAACGGAAACATACAAATACCTGGGTACGATCTTCAACTGCTCCAACATCATAAGGGAAGAAATACAAACTAGAATCAACTCTGGAAATAAGATATACTATGCACTACAACATCTACTAAAATCAAAGGCGCTATCTCGTAACACCAAAATCACAATATACAAAACACTGATCAGACCAGTTGTGCTGTATGGCTCTGAAACCTGGAGTACAACGAAAGGAGACGAAGCCTTGTTACAAACCTTTGAGAACAAAATTTTAAGACGCATCTTTGGACCCATTAGGGATACACAAAGTGGAGAGTGGAAAAGAAGAAGTAACAAAGACATTTATGATCTGTTTAAGTCCCCGCTAATCACTGGTATCATGAAGGCTAATAGACTACAATGGCTGGGGCATATAGAAAGAATGGAAGATAATAGGGAAACAAAACTCGCTTACACTCAGGAAATAAATGACCGTAGACCCCGAGGTAGACCAAGAAGGCGGTGGAGAGATAATACATGTACAGACCTACAAGCACTTGGAATCAACGACTGGCAAGAGAAGGTCCACCAGAGAGACGAATGGAGACGGATTGTATTTGCAGCAAAGCACCTCAATGGCTCGGAACGCTGAAGAAGAAGAAGTTATAATATACACAATATACGCTTTACAGATGACACAATATTGGTGACGGATAATGCAAATGACCTACAATAATTGTTTGACAAGGTAGTAACAGAGAGTGCAAAGAAAGGGCTCTCCTTGAATATCAATAATACTGTAACAATGTTTATATCAAAGACAAAGTTAACACCAAGATGTAAAATGAAAATAGATGGGAAAATACTTAACCAAGTGGATCAGTTTAAATACCTATGAGCATTTATAACATCAGACGGAAGGTGCACAACAGAGATTAAGAATAGAATATGGCATTTAAGAAAATGAAATGCATCTTATGCAATAAGTCTTTATGAATGAATGTAAGAAAGAGAGTGCTGAAGTGCTATATAGAACCTGTTTAGCGGTGCAGCAGTGAATCTTGCAATGTAAATGAACTAATCAGGAAGAACTTGGAATGGAAGCAACATAGATTTGATTCCTAAGTCGCAAGTTGCGAATTCCTTGGATTGCCAAAATAACTAGCGACGATTGTATACAACAATATAAAAGAGATTTACAGCTTTCTTTGGGCATATGATGAGAAGAGAGACATTGGAGAACTCGTTACGTCTGGAAAGATCGAGGGGAAGAGAGGCAGAGGCCAACCAAGAGAAATGATGTTGGATGGATTGAGAATGTGGCATGGAGGAATATCACCAGCAGAGTTGATTCAGAACATCAAAGACCGAGATCTGTGGAGAGCCATGAACGCCTACGTCAGCTGGCATGACACTTGATGATGGTGATAATAAACCTCTCAGAAATTAGCAACCGACATGAGATTGTTTGTAGAGGAAATCACTATTGGATGATTATTACAACATTACTCGGACCTCTATGGATCTGTCACAGATTGCACGGTTCTTCTTCGTTCAACGTCAGACATTCATTCATTCATTCAGTAGCATTTCTTTGTAGAACCTCGCTCCCATAACCATCTTCCGGAAAACCTCTCTATCATAACTAAGATGTCCCGCATATGATACACCCATCTGGAGATCATCCGCCACATCCTGCACCCATCTTCTCTTTGGCCTTCCTCTTCCTCTCTTCCCAGGCATATACCTCACCATTGTGACCAAAGTAATTCAATTTCCTTTGTTTTATTGTCTTTAATAGCCAACCTTCTTCAATATTCAGCTCTTGAAGTATGGATGTATTTGATCTTTTCTGTACCCAAGATATTCTTCGAACTCGTCTATAACATTTATATTCAAAGGAATTTAAGCGCTGTTCAGCTTGGTTAGTAACTTTCCAGGTCTCACAGGCGTATGTTGGAATGGGAAAGATGAATGCTCTTAAAAATCTAATTTTTGTAGTTCTGTCTGTCCCACTCCATAATTTATTCAATTGTTTTAGTCTTTGAAGAGCAACTGATAACCGTCGTTTACTTTTTTTCATTGTGTCACCGTTGTTGGTAATCAATGATCTAAGATATTAAAAATTCTCCACCACTTCCTATTTGTCCCCATTAACATATATTTCTTTCTCCAAAGTAGTTGTATCTGTATGCATTATCTTTGTTTTTGCTATGTTAAGATATACGTTGTGACTTTCAATATTCAATTGGGTTGAGGCTATTAGCTTTTCTATACCATTCTGTGTTGTGGATAGCAATACTGTATCATCAGCATGTTGTTTGTCCATCAAGAATGATGATGAACATGCATTTCACCCAGTGGGGTTGAAAGTGTGGAGCTGTGAGTTCTAAGATGGTTGGTAAGGCCTATCTTGGCTTGAAATGTTCTTTGACAATGTGGGCAAAGAATGCTTGACGTTCTAGGAGGAGGATCTCCTGCAGTGGTTTTTCTGCCCAGCCTTTTCTTCACAGTTCTTGCAGTCCTGGTTGCATCACAAGTGACTGCACCCTTATGTAATGATGAACGCCACGAATTGCGGTCTTTAGCAGCAGTCTCTCGGGTGTCATGATGAATTCCAAAAGCTTTCACTGAGACTTTCAGAGTGTTGTTAAAGCGTTTCCTCTGGCCTCATTGGGAGCGTTTACCACAACGCAGCTCGCCGTAAAAAAAAATGTTTAGGGAGTCTGTGATCTAGCATACCAGTGACCAGCCCAGCGAATCTGATTTTTTATTAGTAGTGTGTGGATACTGGGCATGGACGCTCTTTCTATAACTTCAGTATCTGGGATCTTGTCTTGCCATTTAATCTTCAATAGCTTCCCAAGACAGACTGTGTGGAAGTGGTTTAATTTCCTAGCATGTCGCTGATAAACAGTCCAGGTTTCACAAGCATATAGCAGTGTGGCTAGTACAACTGCTTTATAGACGTTCAGCTATGATTGCAGACTTATTCAATTTCTGTCCCATATATTCTGAGTCGCTGCGGAAGTCTGTTGTCCGTAAAGTCACCTTCATCTTTGTCCGGGGCATGCGGGAGTTGAGGGAAATGAACGAGCTGATAAACTGGCTAGCTCTGCACCCCCAGCTTACGGGCTGCGTGGTCTCGAGGTATGGTGTCCGCCTCGAGTGCTGGAGGTCCCGGGTTCAAGCCCCTGTGAGGACCGGGATTTTTTTCCACGTGGACTTCTAGTAAAAATTCCCCCTGGTCTCTGGGTAGTGAGATCGGACGCCCGTGTGTATTGTTGCGCACGTAAAAGTTCCCTTGGCAGTTGGAAATCGAAAAACAGTATCCTAACGGCGCTGCCCGGGCACAATTTCGAGTTAAAAATCTACCCAAAGTATTTCAGGAGCCTCGCCGGTGCTACGGAGTTCGTGCACTGAGCTGAGTTTCTCCAGACTCAGGTTTGAGTTAGGAGGAGAACGGAGCACTTATGGGTTGCACCCGTGTGCCGTGATGTTGATCTGTCGACTAAACTAAACTAAACTATGGCCAGCCCATGGATCGTGCCGATGTTATTAATGTCCTTAAAGACACTTCGAGAACAGAAGACTTTGACGTCAGTGAATCCACATCGCTGTCCAGGATGAAAGACTTGGGAGTAAGAATCGGCACGGCCAGACACGAGAGGTACATCAGGAAAACGAGGTGCCTCGTTAACCAACACAGAACTGGCACTATTAGCCACCGAACGCTGATGCTTATGCTGGGGGCGGATCTGAGCATCTATGGACCTGTCCGGGGTGCAATGAAGATACCCCAACTGATAACTGATAACATTCTTTTACAGTCTGACAAAGGCTGCGCTGGTCTTGGAGATTCTTGCATTCACTTCGTCACAAATTGTGGCAGCTTGTGACACAGTGCGGCCAAGATAGGTGAATTTGTCCACAACACTTAGTCTATGACCATTCACCTTGATATAGTTAGTTAGTTAGTCGACAGTTCATCCTCATTGCACATCGAACCATTCAGTCCATAAGTGCTCGGATCCACTCCTCAGTAAATCCCGCAGCGTGTAGCGGCTAACGACACCAGATCTGTGTTGGTTTATCAATCTTCTTTGGCTACCTGAGTAGTGTTTTTGTTTGGCCACCCCTCTTTTAATTTCCTGTTCTCGCAATCTGGCCATGATTGTAGATTCACAGTCATCACTTGGTTCACGCAAAAGTCTTACTTCTCGTAGAGCATTCAGAATGTCAGCCTGGTCCATGGCGCGTCCACCCTTCACCATAGCCTCACCTGCGAGCTTGTCAGCCCGCTCATTTCCTTGTACTCCCGCATGCCCTTGCACGAAGATGAAACTAATCTTTGCCAGCCGAGACCGCTCCAGAGGCAGCAACCATTCTCTTCGGATCGACCCCTCCTCTATACTCTTGATCATGTTCATTGAGTCGCTAAGGAAACAAGCCCTAGTGAATGTTTGTGTCTCGAGCCATGTTATTGCTTTAATTACTGACATGACTTCCATAGTCAGGCTACTTGTGGTTTCAGTGAAAGAACCAGTGTCCTCCTTCACAAGTCTCCCTCCGGCCCGAGCCGTAAAGGCCCATGAGCTTCTCACATGTCGGACGACCGACCCATCTGTGTAGATGACAGCATCACCGTCTAGCAAAGTCTCGAAAATCAACCCTTGTACTTCAGCCTCCACAGCATCCGGATTTTCTTGTCTGCATTTTCTTTCTAGTTGGATGCAAAATGAAAAGGATGTGCAGAAATCTGTCGGCACTTGTACCCACTCCTCGCCAGGTTCTAAGTACTCAAGTGAACACACCTGTTGAAGAATGTCTTCGGCTTGACCTATCCACGACCGTCCTCTTTTTAACCTATTGCCCTTCACCTTCCTAATTTCACTATGATGTGGGTGCTGTGTGTTTGCCTTAACTCTGAGGTAGGCGCGTGCTCTGCAAACTTGTATTCTCTCTTCAATGGTTGGAAGGTCAAGAAGGTAGCGCATCGCCCTGCATGTTGTATCTCTTGTACATCCAAGAATAATGCGCATAGCTTCATTCTGTATCCTTTCCATCCTTTCTATCTGCTTACGGCTGAGAGTAAGGATTGCCATTGCATACTAAAAAACAGACATGACCAGCCCCTCGTACAGAAGACATAGATGGCGCTGCTCACAGTTTGTTGCCGCCATCACCCGCATCGCAGCCAAACCCCGCTTGGCCTTTGTTATCACCTGGTCTATGTGTTCATTATAAGCAAGGCTTCGATCAAACCGTATCCCCAGGTAATTCATTGTCTGCGTTCTTTCCACCGTCTCTGAACACAGATTTACAGTTGGTGTTGGAGTGTTAACAATATGATTATTCAACTCGAACCAAGTCACTGTTGTCTTTGTTGGGTTGACCATTGCCCCAACTTCATCACACCAAGTACTTATGCAATTGAGTTCGGTTTGTAGTTCCACAGCAACCTGCTCTCTATCCTTACCCTGACGATACACTAAACATCATCGGCATATGACAATGTCCTGCCAGGTCCAGTGATCTGCACACTGGTGATTCTCACTGTGTAGGCGTTGAACAGTACAGGAGATAATGGTGATCCCTGTGGTAGGCCAGGATATATTGTTGTTGGTTGCGAAGTCCAACTGCCACATCTAAAAACTACTTTCCGTTGGAAGAGGGCTGCAGCGTTCCAACTAAGGAGGAGTGGACTTATTTTGAGTTCAAGAATCTGAGGCATTAAAAAGTCCAATGGTACTCTGTTGTACGCGTCCTCAAGATCAATCGCTGCAGCATAGGTTTCAATACCTGAGTGGAAACCTTCATAAACATCATGGGCAAAAACTGCTGCATTGGTCCAGGTTTCTCTTTTTGGACGGTACCCTTCCAGGGTAGGTGGGAAAACACCTTGCCTCTCTAGCTGGTTTGATATTTTCCTGGCTTGCCTATTGTATTCTGCATGGTTATAATTCGATATCCCTGAATTTTTGTGTGGTCTTTGTCAGGCTTCGGCAAGGGAATCGGATAGCTGTATAACCACTCCTCCTTGATGCTAGCACTCACTATACTGTTGTTGTACATGTCTGCTAGTTTCTCTAGCTCGTTGTCGGTACACCTATTGATGTCGTCGTATCTTATGCCATCAGGCCATGGAGCACTGTTTTTTTATCGTCGAAGCACAGCCTTTATTTCTTTCACTGTTACTGTGTCTTCATCCGAAGTGTTCTGGACCTTGCACCTGTCTGAGGTGACCTCCTTGGCAACATTTCGGCGTCCCGTGTCTGTCTGGTTGCTCTGCTCTAGATAGCGTTCAAAGAGGGCTTTGCCCTTGTCCTCGTCAGTCCTGTGCCAGGTGAGGTCAGCACCTTGGAAGTCAGAAATGCTCTTATTCTTGACTACCCCACTCATGCTTTTATGCAGTCGCCAGAACAATTTCAGTGACTTGTCTGTGCTTACTCTTTGACACACCTCTGCCCGTTTTTCGCTTTTAACCACCTTGACCAGTTTTTTTTTAAATAGCTTACTTTTGTGTGCATCTCTCTTTCTAAGTGCATGCAGGGACTCGGATGGCCAGCTCTGTTCTTCTTGGCATTTTGCCATCTCCTTACAGCTCTACGCTTATCCAGGCAAGCCTTCTCCACCTCGAAATTCCACCAAGGTGGCTGCTCCAAGCTTTTTTTCCTGCCCTGTAGCTGTCTGCGCTTGTCACGTCTTATTTTACTCACCACATCTTGCCCTGTACTGTCATACTGGAAATTCTTTACAGTTAGTTTGTGCTGCCTGGTTCTGCTTATCTCCACCAATATGCTGCAAGGATGGTGGTCGCTGCCGTAGTGTCCTAGGACACCCCATCTACACACTGTAGTGAGTGAAGGTGAAACCAGCGCCAGATCAATAACACTGTCCTCATCGCCTGGACGGCTTGCTGTCCTGGTGACACAGCCACTGTTACAAACCAGGTCAATGGTTTCAAGTGCAGTCTCGAGCTCCTCCCCCTGTGTGTTGGGGGAAATATTTCCCCATGATCTGCATTTAGCGTTGAAATCGCCACAGAAAATAACATTTTTCTCGTGACCTAATATGTCACTTAAGCACTGTCACTTCTGGGAAAGCATACTCGCGTTGCGGGCATAAACATTAACCAACACGAATGGTAGACTGGATTGAACTCTCAACGCCTGTATTTTTATATCGTCACTGTCCTAACTGGACATGTCTAGCTCTGACGCCATCATGCTGTCGCGAACGAGAATCGCCATTCCCAGATGTCGTCTGTTGTAGAAACATTTGAAGCCGGCAATTCGGAGTAGCTGATCGCCCAGTCTCGTCTCCTGGAGCGCTACAATGGCATTCCTGTAAACCAGGGTTTCTAAGATATAGCCCCGTTGTTTTACGCTGGCGCAGTTTCAATACAGAATACGGATATTCCTGAGTCCCAGACAGTGACACTTGAGTCTAAAACGTCTTAAACCACCACGTTTACCTTGTCGCTTTCTGCCTGCCCGGCGCCCACACCGCCTCGTTAGGTTGACTGCAGACCGCTCGGAGAACACACGTTGTTCCGCTATGTTGAAAAACCAAAATCACAGAAACCACACACTTCTTCTTCTTCTTCTTCAGCATTCCGAGCCATTGAGGTTCTTTGCTGCAAATACATTCTGTCTCCATTCGTCTCTCTGGTGGACCTTCTCTTGCCAGTCGTTGATTCCAAGTGCTTGTAGGTCTGTACATGTATTATCTCTCCACCGCCTTCTTGGTCTACCTCGGGGTCTACGGTCATTTATTTCCTGAATGTAAGCGAGTTTTGTTTCCCTATTATCTTCCATTCTTTCTATATGCCCCAGCCATTGTAGTCTATTAGCCTTCATGATACCAGTGATTAGCGGGGACTTAAACAAATCATAAATGTCTTTGTTACTTCTTCTTTTCCACTCTCCACTTTGTGTATCCCTAATGGGTCCAAAGATGCGTCTTAAAATTTTGTTCTCAAAGGTTTGTAACAAGGCTTCGTCGCCTTTCGTTGTACTCCAGGTTTCAGAGCCATACAGCACAACTGGTCTGATCAGTGTTTTGTATATTGTGATTTTGGTGTTACGAGATAGCGCCTTTGATTTTAGTAGATGTTGTAGTGCATAGTATATCTTATTTCCAGAGTTGATTCTAGTTTGTATTTCTTCCCTTATGATGTTGGAGCAGTTGAAGATTGTACCCAGGTATTTGTATGTTTCCGTTCTTTTAATGGTCATATTATCTATTTGTATGTGGCCTGAGTTTTTAGCCATTCCGTCTCTTGAAATTACCATATATTCTGTCTTATCTTGGTTGATAACCAGCCCCATCTGTTGGGCTTTTTCCTTTAAGTGAGTTAATATTTCCAATGTCTTTTGTTCACTTTGCCCTATAATATCTATATCATCTGCATAACCAAGCAGCTTGGATGTTCCTCCAATATCACATTCCTCCTTTACCTTCCTTACAACTTTCTCTAGAGCCAGATTGAAGAGTAGCGGCGATAGTGCATCACCCTGTTTCAATCCAGATGTTATTTGGAAGGGGTCTGATTTCCTGCCTTTATATGTTACTATATTATAAGTATCTTCCATGCATAGTCTGGTTATGTTGATTAACTTCCTTGGTATTCCAAATTCCTGCATAGCATTCCATAGACTATTCCTATGGACACTATCATAAGCCTTTTTAAAATCCACAAAAATGTTATGGAGATCTCTTTTATATTCCCAATGTTTCTCGGCTATTTGTCGTAAGATAAATATCAGAAACCACACACGCTGAGAAAAAATTCACTCAAGGATTGCTTCGCTCGTTTCATGAAACTCAGTAGCATCGGCGCAGATCACGGGTAGAAACTCCTGGTTTTGCATCCTGGCACATACATTACACGCAAGAGATGAATAAATCCATCCCCTACGCGAAAAAGTTAATGATTACAAAACAACCCGATCGTCCGTCGCCATCGTGAAACCGGAAGCTCTGCCTCACCTTGATATTCGGCAATCAATCAATCATGTGCCATGCCGGTAAGCGTGGACGGTCATGACTCGCCACTTCACTCGATCACCAGAGACGTGGATCAGCTCAGTGTTTCTGTCTCGTCCATGCCATGTGGCAAGCCATCCAGGTATTTTCCTCTATGTCTTCCTGTTGGTCTGTTCCCTTCGATCTTGCCAGTTGTCACTAAGTTCTCCAATCCATTTCTTCTCATAACATGTCCAAAACATTTTAACTGTCTACGTCTAATTTCTCTAATCAATTTACGATTTTCATTTGTCTCCTGTAGTACTTGGTCATTGGTTTTTCTGTCTGTCCATGGTATTCTTTGCATTTTCCTCAGAGACCACATTTCTGCTGCCATCAGTTTTTCAGCTTGACTGCTCATTGTCCAAGTTTCACATCCATACAAAATAACAGGCTCTATGTATCCCCTCAACACACTTCTTCTCGTTTCAACTGACATCTTTTTATTGTTCAAAATGTTTTTCATCTTGCTAAAAGCTACTTTCGCCATGGCGATTCTTGTTCTAATCTCTTCAAGGCCTCTCCCATCAGATGTTATGACTGCTCCGAGATAATTATACCGATTCACTTGTTGAAGAATATTTCCATGTACTTGCATATTACATTGTGGCACTTCGTTCTTCCTAGTGACGACCATAACCTGTGTCCTTTTACAATGTAATTCTAACCCCAGTTGCTCACTGTGTACAACAACCGCATCCACTAATTGTTACAGATCCTGCGCATTGTCTGCAATCAATACTGTATCATCTGCATATCTAATATTATTGATGTTTCGTCCTTCAATGCTGATTCCATTTATATCCTCTACATTTCTGAAAATATGTTCACTGTATAGGGAAAAAATATCTGGAGATATTACACATCCCTCCCTAACACCTCTCTTAATTGGCTGATATTGTTCCACTTCATTATCAATCCTTATTGCAGCTTGTTGTTTCCAATATATGTTTTTTATAAGTCTGAGGTCTTTCCCATCAGTTTGTAGATCTGCAAGCATATCCACCATGTTGACATGTCTAACTCAATCAAAAGCCTTTGTATAGTCAATAAAGCAACGATGTATATCCTTGTTTACTTCTATAGTACGTTCAATAACTGTTCGCAGCATATACACAGCATTTACTGTACCCTTTCCTTCTACAAACCCACATTGTTCTTCCCCTATTTCAGGTTATATCTTCTTCCTCACTCTTTGCATGATAATTCGTAGCAAACTCTTTGTGATGTGACTCATTATACTAATTGTTCTATGTTGATCACATTCCAAGGTCCTGATTTCTTTGGGAGTGCAATAAATACAGTTAAACAATTCAGAAGGTATATCTCCAGTATCATATAATGTGTTCATCAGTCTGGTGACTTGCTCTTGTCCAAATTCTTCTAAAGCTGTAATAATTTCTGTTGTGATGTTATCTGCACCGGGGGCCTTGGCAGCTTGCTTAAGAACATTTCGTACCTCCATCTCCAAAATTGGCGGTCCTTCGTTATTAAATCTAATATCACATCTAATCCTCTCTGTTATCATCATAAAGGTGTTTCACATAATCTGTCCATACATGTAGAATCTGATCTTTTTCTATTATGATTTTGCCATCTTTAGTTTTTAGACATCCTGTTGATGTACTTGTTCTTTTATTAGTAAGTTTCTGAATTCTTTTGTGCACTAATTTGGTACTTTGACTGTTGTGTTGGTTTTCAATTTCTAAGTACTTTTCCTCAAGCCATGCTTCTTTTGCCTGCTTACATAATATTCTGACTTGTCTGTGAATTTCTTCATATTTGGCAGAATTATTTTTGTTTAGTCTTCTTGTTTCCATTAGGTGTAAAATTTCTTCAGTCATCCATTTCTTACGACCCACCTTCTTTAATTTTGGAATATTTGTTTCTGCAGCCAAACTGATTGAATTCTTCAACGTTTCCCATTGATCATCCACCTCAAACTGATTGAATTCTTCAACGTTTCCCATTGATCATCCACCTCAAACTGATTGAATTCTTCAACGTTTCCCATTGATCATCCACCTCCAGGAGTAGGATCTTGAGATCAGACAATATATCAAATCTCTTCTGTACTTCTATGTTGAATTTGTTTTGTATGTCCTTGTCATTACTCGATGTACACAAATCAAATTTAGTGTTTCCTGTTATATACTTGCCTTTCTTCAACTTTATCCTCAATGTTCCTGTGAGTAATCTGTGGTCAATATAACAATCAGCACAGGAAACTGTTTTTGCTATTGTTAGCGCGTTACTAAATCTTCTGCTAATCAGAATGTAGTCAATCTGGTTTCTAATCCTGCTATCAGGACTCCTCCATGTCCATAATCTTCTAGGGTGTTGCTTAAACCATGTGTTTCCTACAATCATTTCCTGTTCTCTTGTCCACTCTACGAGTCTGTATCCTCTTTCATTTCTCTCTTCTAAATCATAATTTCCTACTGTGTATCTATCACCTTGATTTCCTACTTTTGCATTGAAGTCCCCTATTATGATGTTTATGTCTGATTTTTTACATTTCTTTAAGGTAGACTCTTTGTCATTATAAAATTCCGCTACACTATCTTCACTGGATTCTCCTGTTGAGGCATATACTTGAATAATATTTATACTAAAAGGTCTGCCACTTAATTTAACTAGCAGAACTCTATCCCACAAGGCCCAATATCCTTGAACAGATTTTGATGTTTTCCGGTACAAAATAATTGCCACTCCACTTTGTCGATCTTCACCTCCAGAATAAATAATCTAAAATTCTTCATCTATCGTGATGCCTGCTCCTGTCCATCTCGTTTCGCACATCCCTAAAATATTAATTTTTTTTTTCTCCTTCAATTTGTTTTATGTTCTCTAATTTTTCGTCGTCGTTTAACGTCCTAACGTTCCATGTTGATAATTTTAACGTCTCTGTCCTTGTCTTGCGATGATCGGTCTTTATGCGAATCATAATATTCTAGGCACTTTTTAAGAGGTAGTTTGCCGTTGCTTTCCTCTACGGCAGTGACCGTACTGGTCGGATGACCGCAGCCATTGACTCGAGAAGAGCTCCTCTGCCTGCCGTCGTGAAACTTGAGACCATAACCAACAAATATCTGTCGGCTGCCCTCAAAATTTCATCTACCACCTGCCTTCCGTGGCTTCTGTTGAACACTTTCAATAAACGAAAATGAAATAACACCACATAATCCACAGGAAAAACACTAAAACAACGTCATTCCGAAGAATAAATGCGTCACGTCGTCGCCATCTCACCGGAAGTAAAATATTCGGCACTGGGTGATTATTCCCTGGAGCTGGCTGGTACATAACTACAGTCTTCTCCAAGTTGATATTGAGCCTAAAGTTGGCACAGGCATGTGAGAAAGCTGTAACATTGTGTTGCATGTCCGCCTCTGAGTTGGCGTACAGAGCGCAATCATCAGCAAACAGCATTTCTTTGACGTTGTTGCTGTTACTTTTGGTTTTGGCTTTCAGCCTTCTGAGATTGAACAACTTTCCATCCATGCGGTAGTTGTTGTCTATTCCAATGTCGTCGTTCTCGAAGGCATTCGTCAGCATAGCTGAAAACATGAGGCTGAACAGTGTTGGTGCCAGGACACATCCTTGCTTCACTCCATTGGTGAAAGGAAACGGCTCAGACAGTTCACCATTTTCCTGTACTGTTGCCCGCATATCATCATGAAATAGCCGCACTATTTGGACAAACTTTCGTGGACAGCCATATTTTGCCATAATCTTCCACAGTCCTTCTCTGCTGACTGTATCAAAAGCCTTGGTAAGGTCAATGAAAGTGGAGAACATTTCTCAGTTCTGTTCCTGACATTTCTCTTGCAGCTGCCTTGCAGCGAAAAGTATGTCAACAGTTCCTCGTTCATTGACTCTCAGGAAGAAGACGAGAATAATTAATCAGCATACCGAATCTCTGGTATGTCATGACCGACGATATTTAGGGCATCATAAGCTCCCTATTTATATCATCTCTTACATTTCTCATTATATTTTCGGCGTATAAGTTTAAATAAATAGGGTGACAGCACGCAGCCCTGACGGATTCCTTGCTTGATGTCAAACCAGTCTAATGTCTCGCCATCTATTCTAAATGCTGCTTGTTGGTCTAGATAAAGCATTTTTATGAGTTGTACTACATGTGATGGAAAGCCCATATTCCTCATAATTTCCCAAATTTTCTGATGTTGTACACAGTCAAATGCCTTTGAATAATCCACAAAACATGAGAATAGGTTTACATTAAATTATATGCACTTCTCTATTATTAAACGCATGTTGAGTGTGTGATCTCTTCCTTGTCCTTCTTTCCTCTTCCTTGTCTAAATCAAGCTTGAACCACGTTAATCTCTTCTTCCATTTTCTTACGAAGTCCTCCCATTATGATTTTTAGTAGTATTTTACTTGCATGACTGATCAGGGCAACAGTTCTATAGTTGGTGCATAATTTCAGGTTGCACTTTTTTGGTATTGGAATGAAGATAGTTCTCTTCCAGTCTTTTGGCTATAAACCATATCCCCATATCTTTTTATATAATGCATGATAGATCTGTATGCTTTCTTCCCCTCCTGCTTTAATTAGCTCAGCTGGTATCACATCACATCCAGGTGATTTTCCATTCTTCAGGTTCTTTATTTCCCATGCAATGTCATCTAATGAGGGTTCAAGTTCTGTCTCTGCTGTCATTGGTTCATGTATCTCTTTCATATCCTCACTGTCATTCATATCAAACATTCCACTGCAGTACCCCTGCCATCTTTCTAGAATTTATCTAGATTCTGTTAAGATTTTTCCCATCTTGTCACAGATAACATTCAATTGAGGTTGAACTTTTCTTATCAATAACTTCATTTCTTTGAACATTTCGTAATCTCTTCCAGTCTTATGATATTGCTCTATTCTCCGGGACATGCCGGTTTGCTGGGGAATGGGTAGGCGGACGGATTGGCTGGCTCGGCAGAACTTGGTGGAGTGTTCATGCATGGCAAGACAGACGTGGTTGCTGCCTTGTGGGAGCGAGTGTACACCTCGGGGGAGCGGATGGATCACCAAGGTCTGGTAGGAGTGAGGCAGCGAGGTGTGTCGGGGGGATTCGGCCGGCGGTCGGCGCTCGGGGGAATGGCGAGACGGACATATAACCAGATTGCTACTGGAACTATTAGTGTTGGAACTCTTCGCTGGCTGCTGAGGATGGGGACGGAGCGCTTATGGGAATGTCCCGAATGCTGTGATGTCGGTTCCTAAATCAATCAATCAATCAATCTGGTACAGCAATCTTGTATATATTGATTTTTGTCCTTTCTTGTGTTCTTTCTTATTTTTCGAGTTAAAGATGTATACTTCATCCTGCTGTTATCGGATTCACTTCCTTTCTGCTTCAGTTCCCTTCCTTCTTTGATTAAATATAACGTGTCTGCTGTAATCTGTGGCTTAAGTTATGTTTTCTTGGTTGGAATGAAATCTTTGGCTGCAGTTATCAAGATATCTCTAGCTTGTACTACCAGTTCATCAGGTGTCATTTCCTCTTGTACAGACATCAAGACACCAAAGAGATTCCTAACTTCTACGGTGTATGCATCTGGTATTTTTGTGAGATCAAAACGAAGTGGCCTTGGTCCTCGGGTAAGCTTTTTGAGGTTTAATTTAAGATCTGCTTCTAATAACTGATGATCTGTATCACAGTCTGCGCTTTGTAAGGTTTTTGCAGATGTTATGCTTGATCTCCATCTTCTTTGTATTAAAATATAATCTATCTGATTGTTTGGTAATACTGTCCGGAGACTTCTATGTGAAGATCTTCTTTGGTGTTGTTTACAAAGTGTGTTGGCTCCCGTTAACTTATTTTCTGTGCAAAATTCAATTAATTTGTCACCTGCATCATTTCTGTTTCCCACTCCAAATTTTCCTAAAACGTGTCTCTCATTTTCAGCTCTTCCTGAACCTACTTTTGCATTAAAATCTCCCATTATTATTGCTATGTCATGACCAATGGTATTTAATGTGTCTTGCAGTGTGTTGTAAAAATCTTCAAATTCGCCCTTCTATGTTGTTGAAGTAGGTGCATATATCTGTATAAGAGTTGTGTTTTTTGGACGGCCTTTAAGTCAAATAGTGAGGATTCTATCACTAACTGGGTTATATCTCATTAAAGCTTTTGCATTTGTTTTATCTAAACAAAATGCCACTCCACTCTGGCCTCCGACGTCTCTACCAGAATAAATTAACAGACGTCCATTTTCAGTTGTAAAATGTCCCTTGCCTCTCCAGCGATGTTCACTAATTTCTAAAATTTGAATATTTAACTTCTCAGTCCCATTACATACTACTTTAAGCTTTCCCTCATATAGACATAAATAGAATAAATGCAAAGAAAGCAGCAATCGACTTAAGCGTGTTGTCAATCCCGTAGAATGTATCCTCAAATGCAGGCCAACACTATTTTCTAGCAAAGGGGACACCGATAAACAATGTTGCGGTGCCCCCGATGCCTGCTTCCAATGTAGGCACTTCCAGTAGCTCTCATAGCAGTGGTCCCTCGTTGGACGGTAATCCACACTCTTATCAGTGGAATCGTCAACTTCAACAGCTAATGCAATACAATCCTGCAGCCCTGCACCAAGCTTTAATGATGTCACTCCATCACAGACATTTTCCTATCCCCTCTAATAGTCGTAACTACCACTAAATAAAGTTTCAAAACCTCTAAGATTTTTCTACCACAAACGACATCATCTTTTCATGGTGTAATGTTCGCCAATCACGATCAGTGGCTCAACAAAGATGGTCTACATATAGGCCATCTCAACATCTATCATTTGCTCAATAAATTACCTGAGCTTTCAGTAATACTGTGCAAACAGTTCCATGTGTTTGGAACCACAGAAAGTCGTCTCAACGACAAAATAACAGACTCTGAAATATCTCTTAAGGGGTTTAAAGTTATTCGAAGAGACGCAAATCAAAAATTAGAGACAGGTATTGCTGTATACATTTCAAATTCTCTCAACTGTTCCCGTAGAAGTGATCTCGAGATAGAAGAGATAGAATGTGTTTGGTTAGAGGTGAAGCCAGTCAGCCAGCAACCGTTTCTCATTGGATACCTATATCGAAATCCCTGTGCTAGGTATAATTGGTATGACTGTTTCACTACAATGATGGATAGGGTGTTTACAGCAGGTAGAGAAGTCATGATATTAGGTGACTTTAACATAGATATTACTAAACCCAACCAGACATGGGAAGATATCATTCTATCTTACAATTTCAAACAACTAATAAATCGTCCCACAAGAGTTACAGACACCTCCTCAACTATAATTGATCATATATATGTTATTTGTCCAGTTAATATTACCGAATGTTCTGTTCCTGTTAGTGCAGTTAGTGACCATTACCCAATATGTTGTACATGGCCGAAAATTGGGTTCACAACTCCTAAAAATAAACATTTAAGCATCAAATTTAGAAACTTTAAAGCTCTCAACCAAAATTTATTTTTAGACGACTTAAAAAATGCAGCCCTTGAACATGTTTACCAACTTCCTGACCCGGATGATGCACTAGCCTACTGGACAAAGACAGTCTACAATGCATTTGATAAACATGTGCCAGTCAAAGAAGTTCGAGTCAAGAATCAACATAAGTCTCCGTGGGTCACTAGAGAAGTTCTCGAAATCATGAGAGAACGAGATACAGCACACAAAAATCAAGATTTTATCAATTACCGCAGACTAAGAAATAAAGTTAAATATGAAATTCGTAGGATAAAGAAAGATCATTTCAAAAATTTGATTGTAGATAAATAAAATAACACAAATATATGGAAGGCTATTAACTCGCTAACCAACAAGAAACACGCTTCAGAGTCAGCAATACCAAACTCTATAACATGCGAGGATTTCAGTTACTTCTTTCAATCAGAAATAGAGAATCTAAAGTCCTCAATACCAGACTCAGTATGTAATTTAAGTTCACTGTCATCATTCTGTGAAGGGAAGTGCTCTAGAAATATTCCCCCTGAGATTCCCTTGATGTCTGTTGCAGAAGTATATAAATATCTCTCGAATCTCAAAGCAACAAATTCAGAAGGCCTAGATGGTATCAGTAATAGAATTCTTCGGTGTGCTGCACCTATTATTAGTGAGTCCTTAACGTTCATATATAACCAGTGCCTATCCATAAACTACTTTCCATCTGCCTTTAAAGTTGCTAAAGTGTATCCTCTACTTAAAAATAGCTCAACTGATATTAGCGTCTTGGGTAATTATAGACCTATTTCCTTACTATCGTCGCTATCAAAGCCATTAGAAAAACACATGCATAAAATAACACTACATCATTTAATTAACAACGACCTAATAATTGACAGTCAATCTGGGTTTCGACCTAAATATTCATGCCATAGTGCCCTTACAAAAATGACCGATAACTGGCATCTTTGTATCAACAATGGCAACATTTGTGGAGCAGTATTTGTAGACTTTAAAAAGGCCTTTGATATGGTAGATCATGATATTTTAATGAGAAAATTAAAACACATGAAGACTAGCACCAATATGGTGAACCTAATTACGTCATTTTTATCAGACAGACAACAAGTAGTGTCCTTCAATAACTGTCTATCAAGACCCACACAACTTAATTTTGGGGTGCCTCAGGGCTCAATACTAGGTCCGCTGCTTTTTGCAGTGTATATTAACGATCTTCCTTTATACCTCAATACTTCGTGTGATCTATTTGCGGACGACTGCACTATTTATACAAGTCAAGAGAGCCTTTGTGACTTAGAGAGCTCTTTACAAAACGAACTTGACAATCTTAGTAGATGGAGCAATGAAAATCGCATGTTAATTAACATCGACAAAACCAAATCCATGCTAATAACGACCAGACAAAAACTACAGACCCTAGCCATAACTGGGATACCGCTCGAGCTCCACGTGGACACGTTACCTATAATTAATGTAAATGAACATAAAACATTAGGTCTTTTAATTGACAGACATTTAAACTGGAGCCCTCATGTTCACGCCCTTACCAAGAGAATAGCACAAAAAGTTTACCAACTTGCTAAAATTCAACACTTTTTGGATGAAAGCACACGTAAAATATTCTATGCATCCTACATCCAATCACCTCTCGATTATTGTTCCACAGTCTGGGATGGCTGCCCTAAATCTAATATGAAACGATTGTGTTCGCTTCAAAACCGCGCTATACGTCTAGTTTCTAGCATAAAGCACGTTGAAAGTAATAAATTATACAGCCATCTAAGACTTCTACCACTTCAAAAGCGCTTCCTTTTTAACAAAGCCAAATTAGTGAATAAAATTATATCTGAAAATACCCCAGAGTATCTTCTACCGTTAATTCAGTCTAATGCAATGAACAGTAAGCGCTTAAATTTATTACAGCTTTCTAAGCCTAGATTGGACTTATACAAAACTTGTTTCGCATACTCTGGTGCTCACTTGTGGAATAGCCTTCCACAAGAACTGAAAACACCAATAAGTCCCTACACATTCAACCGAAAACTCTTTCAATACTTACTTCAAACCGACTATATGACTCCATAAGTCACCTACTAGTATCATTTTTCCACTATCATTCATCACTGTATGTGTGTGAACGAGACAGTGGGTGAGAGAGTGAGTGAGAAAGAGTGTGAGTGGAAGAATTAGTATGAGGGAGAGTGAGAGAGTATGCATGCGCGTGTGCCTGAGTGAGTGTAAAAGTGAGTGAGTGTGTGGACATATGTGTGAGAGATTTAGTTAGAGAATGAGTGAATCTGAGAGAGTGGGTGTGTTGTGTGTCTGCCTGTCTGTGTGATAGAGTGTGAAAGTTAGTCAGTGAGTGTGAGTTAGAGAGTCATCGAGTAAATGAGTGAGTAAGGGAGCGTGAGTGAGTGAGAGAGAATTTGTGGGTATGCGTGTATGTGCGCGAATGAGTGAGTGTGAGAGCGAGTGAGTGTGTAAAAGAGAGAACGTGGGTGAATGAGAGAGTGCATGAGAAAGTGTGATGTATGTGTGCGCATGTCTGGATGTGTGTATGGGTGTATATGTATGTACATGTGTGTATCTGTGTGTGCCTCTGTGTGTATGTCTGTACGTGTGTTAAGGTGTGAGTTCATGTGTTTATATGCGCTTATATGCATGTGCGTGTATGTATGTGTGTATGGATGAGTGTGTGTGTGTGTGTGCTCGTGTATGTATTGCATATCTTTGTATGTGTAAGTGTGCATGCATGCAGTGTATGCGAGGGAGTGTATATTCGGGTGTTATGTGAGTACGTGTGAGTAAGTATATGGATGTGTGCAGGTGTGTGTATTGCGTGGGTATGATGTGTGTGGGTGTGTGTATGTACATGTGTGTGAGAGAGAAAGAGAGAGAGAGAGAGAGAGAGAGAGAGAGAGTTGAGCGCACGCATGTCATCTAACATGCTGATCCATATGTTTTGTGTATTCTCATCTTTTTTCATATTATCATTTTGATGCACTTGATTTTAACATGCATAAAATGAATTCATGTAAATTACTGTAAAGCAAGTGAGAGAGTTAGTGAGTGTAAGTGAGAGAGAGAGAGAGAGAGAGAGAGAGAGAGAGAGAGAGAGAGAGAGAATGAGTTTGAAAGTGTGTGTATGTAAAGAGAGAGAGAGAGAGAGAGAGAGAGAGAGAGAGAGAGAGAGAGAGAGAGAGAGAGAGAGAGAGAGAGAGAGTTGAGCCCACGCATGTCATGTAACATGCTATTCCATATTTTTTATGTATTCCCATCTTTCATATTACGAGGTATCGTTTAATGCCACCTGATTGTCCTGTAACATGCCATTCCATTTTTTTTTTTTTTTAATTCTCATCTTATCATTTTGTATGCCACTTGATTTTATCATGTATAATATAACATTACTGTGATGTGAGTGAGAGAGTTAGTGTGTGTGTGTGTGTGAGAGAGAGAGAGAGAGAGAGAGAGAGAGAGAGAGAGAGAGAGAGAGAGAGAACGCAAGAGAGAGAGAGGAAGAGAGAGAGGGAGAGAGAGAAAAAAGAGAGAGTTGAATTGCATCACTAATTTTGTACGCTACATAATGTATATATACAATTTTTTCTCCACTTCTTGCAATTGCGAGAATTCTCACGACAATCGTCAGTGTCTCAATTGTGTGTAAAGTGTGGGAGTTTGTTCTTATTAGTTTCAGTGATCATGTGAGGCATCATGTATTTGTCTAGATGTGAGGATGTATGTATGGGTGTGTATGTGAGGGATGTGTGTGTGTGTGGGGGGGGATGTGTGTGTGCCTGTGTGTGTGTGTGAAAGAGAGAGAGAGAGAGAGAGAGAGAGAGAGAGAGAGAGAGAGAGAGAGAGAATTGAGTGCTCGCATGTCCTGTAACATGCCATTCCATATTTTTTGTGTATTTTCATCTTTCACATTATCATTTTGCATGTATGACACTTGATTTTATCATGTATAATATAACATTACTGTAATGTGAGTGAGAGCGTTAGTGAGAGAGAGAGAGAGAGAGAGAGAGAGAGAGAGAGAGAGAGAGAGAGAGAGAGAGAGAGAGAGAGAGAGAGAGAGAGAGAGAGTTGAATTACATCACTAATTTTTAAGTTACAAAATGTATATGTACAATTTTTCTCCATTTTCTTTACAATTTTGCGACAATGCTCACGACAATCATCACTGTATGTGTGTGTAAAGTGTGGGAGTTTGATCATAATAGTAGGTTGGGGGATGGGGGGATGTGTGTGTGGGTGGATTCGTGATGTGTGTGGGTGGGCTCAGGATGTGTGGGTGGGCGGGGTGGGATTGTGTGGTTGGGTGGGGGATTTGTGTGTGAGTAGGTGGGGGATTTGTGTGTGGACGCGTGCGAGATGTATGGGTGTATGGGGAGATGTGTTTGTGGTTGGGGATGTGTGTTTGTCTAGGTGGTTGTGGGTGAGTGGGTAGAGGAGGATATGGTGGTGGATGATTGATGGTGGGTTATGGGATGGGTGGGGGTATATGTGTGGGTGGGGAGATGTGGGTGTGGGGATATGTGGTTGGTGGGAGATGTGTGCAGGTGGGGGTAGTTGTGGGTTTGGGGATGTGTGTGTGGGTGAGGGAGGTGTATGGGTGTGAAATGTTTGGGTGGATGGGTGGGGAGTGTGTGTGGGTGAGAGATGTGTGGGTGAATGTGTGTGGGTTGGGGGAGGGGCGCGTGATGGGTGTGGGTGATGGATTTGGAGATGTGTGTGTGGGTGGGGGATATGTCTGGCTGGGTGGGTGTGTGTGTGGCTGGATGGAGGAAGTATGTGTGGGTAGTGAGGGTGATTGTAGTTGGGGGATGTGTGGATGGGTAGGAGATGTGTGGATAGATGTGTGTGTGGGATGTGTCTTTGGGATGTGTGTGGGTGTGGTGTTGTGTGGGAGGGGAGCTGGGTGTGGATAAATGATGTTTGTTTGGGTGGGTGAAGGTGTGGTTGGGTTTGCGGGTGGGTGAAGGATGTGAGTGAGGGTGGGGGATATGTGCTTAGATGGGTGGTTGGGATGTGTGAGTGTGGGTGGGTAGATAGGAGATGTATGTGTTGATGAGTGGGTAAGGGATGTGTGGTTGTTAGTGGTTGAGGGATAAGTACGTGTGTCTAGGGATGTGTGAGGGGATGAATGTATGGGTTGGGGATGTGTGTGTGGGTTGTGTGTGCGTGGATGGGAGGTGTGTGTTTGTGAATGGGGAATGTGTTGGTGGGTGGGGATGTGTGTGAAGGATGTTTGTATGGGTGGGGAGAGTGTGCGTGGGTGGGGATGTGTGTATATATGGGTAGGGGTGTGTGGTTAAGGGATGTGTGGCTGGGGGAATGGGTGGATGGAGGATGTGTGGTTGGGTAGAGGATGTGTGGGTGGGTGATTGTATATGAGTAAGGGTGTGTGGTTAAGGGATGTTTGGTTGGGGGATGGGTGGATAGAGGATTTGTGTGTGGGAAGAGGATATGTGGGTGGGTGAGTGTGTGCAGGTTAGGAGATGGTGGAGGATGTTTGTAGGTGTGGGCTCGGGATCTGTGAGTGGGCTGGGGGAGATGGGAGATTATGTGGGTGAGTGCGGAATTTGTGCGTGGGTAGGTGCGGAATATGTGAGTTGACGGGGAAATGTGTGTGTGGCTGAGGAATGTGTATTTGGCTGGGTGGTTGGAGGTGTGTGGGTGGAGGAGGATATTGGGTGAGTGATTGTTGGTGGGAAATGGGACGGGTAGAGGATATGTGAGTGGGTGGGGAGATGTGTGTAGGTCGGGGATGTGTGGGTTATTGAATGTATGTGTGCTTGGGGTGTGGGTGGATGGGATGTGTGGTGGGTTAGAGGTGTGTGTGGGTGGGGAGACGTGTAGGTGCAGGGATGTGGTGGATGGGTGGGGGAATGTATTGTATGTGTGTGTGGTTGGGTGCCGGAGTTGGAGTGAATGGGGGATGTGTGGGTGGGTGGTGGATGTGTCTCATAACATAGTAATATGCATTGTTTATGTTTACAAAATTCATGTGACAATGTTTTTTTCCTATGCACTGTTGATGAAAGAAAGATGAGTGATTGGAAGGGCCGAATGTAAGACGGGCCTGCGTGCCCAATTTGTTACCCTTTGAAAATAAAGTCTGTTCGTTCGTTTGTTCGTTCGTTCGTTCTATGTTCTGCATATGTTGGACACTTCTGCAAAATATTTTAGATTTCATTCTAGCAATGCCAAAGTTGACATTCAGCTGCATCCCCTAAAGTTTCATTTTTTGTAGGTTAATACGAGTATTTATGCATACTCTGTTTTCAGCATTTGTCTTATAGCCCATGGCGTGTGGTGTTCGTTACCGTGCCTACCCATAGTTTTCTTGTGCTTCCAAGGATTTCTGATATCGATGTTCCTCCATGTCATGTTATCAAACTGTCTGGCAGCTTCTCTCTTGGCTTCCCATGCCTCTTTTCCTCTTCAGATTTGCCGTTGTGACGACATGCTAGAGTTATTCCCTCCTCATGTCATGTCCAGCTCAAGCGGAATCCCAGACTGTGATGACGGACCTAAAATAGGTCAAACGGTTGATAAAAATAGTTGACCGGAGAGAACACGGGGAGGCCTGTTTGAAGCATCAACACGAGCAGACATGCGTACTTGAGAAGAATGTGATGATATAGAAATCATCTGTTGGTAGCGTTAGAAGTTGCGTTTATCAGTTTACAGTGTGATATAAACGGCATCAGATCCAGTATTATGATCTATGATTCAGTGCAGATCAAATGTATTGAGTATGTCAGCAGACGGCATCATGTTTGCTGGGGATCAAATCTGCAGGTCACACAGTATGTGGGCATAGAGTGTACATGCTATAAATAGCTAAGGACATGGTTACATGTGACATGATGGTGTGTTGTCTGGACATAGAGTGATAAGGATGCAGGGTATGATAATACAGACTCATCACCCGGTCTGCGATCTATTAAGATATCTGATGGTATGCATCATTTACAAGAGAGTGTAGGTTATGTTATCTGTTATATGTTGTGGTATCATCCTTGCACTCCTTCAAGTCCATAGGTGTTCAGATCCTCGCCCCAACATTTGCGTCAGCGTTCGGCAGCTAATAGTGCTTGTGCTGTGTTCTCCCGATGTGCATCTCGTGCCTGGCCGTACCAATTCTTACACCCTAATCTCTCATTCTGGACAACGATGTGAATTCACTGGCGTTAAAGTCTGCTTACGACATCTCTCTAAGGCAGTGGTTCTAAACCTGTGGAGAATCCCCCCCCCCCCACCCCAGGGGGGAATGTTAGGGTTTCCAGGGGAAGTGGGATTACGATTGTTTATAGATAATTATATCGATAATACAAGAACCGATTACTTGATATTGTTTTTCCCTGTATACTTTACGGTTCTGTACTTCTTGCCTTTCTGAAATTCCTTTTATAACGCAAGTAGCCCCACAAATAACGTTTTATGCAGACCTCTAGACTCGCTCTAGTATGCGTTATTAAATTTAGCTTCCATGTTTACGTATACTGTGTAGGGGCAAAGGGTGGGATTTTTACGGAGGAAATACGAAAGGGGGAGGGGGAATTACATTCTGAACATATGGTGAAAGGGTGCATGGGCCGAAAAATGTTAAGAAACACTGCTCTAAGGGCATTAATAACATCGGCACAATCCACGAGCTGGCCATCTTATTGCCATAGAAGTTCTTATATGTAGGATACGAAACCATTTAGCAATAAGAGTCAGACCATCAGACATTAACTAATGATATATAGTTAAAGAGACATCAGCTATGTATGCAAAGAAACCAGGGCATATTTTTAACTTTGACGTGGCAATCCAGCAGTAAATTTTGTTCACCGCGGATGCATGTGAACATACGGTCATTTCCACCATCATGCACTATTTGACACTCACGCGGTCAATTTCTGACTTATCTATAATCGGTTTCTCCATTGTCTTTATTCCATTCTCGATCTGTTACTTCCTTGCAATGCGATTAGCTGCGACTTGCTCCATAAGTGCAGCATCAATGCCTGTATCATTCTTGTCAAGGTTACATACATCTTTGGACCGTAGTAGAGGCCGACGCTGAAAACTTTAACCCATTTGTAATTAGCCTAAACAGATTTCCCTTTGTATTCTACTTTCGTCCATTCCCATAATGGGTCCTATCCATCTAAGTCTACGAAAGCTGAGCATGAACACACCCGATCTTTCCAATACTTCAGTGTATGTGATCCGGTGCCACTTATTCAGCTTATAATATATGCTTATCTAGTCAAGAAATTATATAATTACCTACCTACATACATGCCTGCTCGATTATCTGCAGATACGCTTCCATACACCCAAATGCAAACCGACCTACATGTTTACCGACCTGCATGTTTACCGACCTACATGTTTACAGACCTGCATGTTTACCGACCTACATGTTTACCGACCTACATGTTTACCGACCTACATGTTTACCGACCTACATGTTTACCGACCTACATGTTTACCGACCTACATGTTTACCGACCTACATGTTTACCGACCTACATGTTTACCGACCTACATGTTTACCGACCTACATGTTTACCGACCTACATGTTTACCGACCTACATGTTTACCGACCTACATGTTTACCGACCTACATGTTTACCGACCTACATGTTTACCGACCTACATGTTTACCGACCTACATGTTTACCGACCTACATGTTTACCGACCTGCATGTTTACCGACCTGCATGTTTACCGACCTACATGTTTACCGACCTACATGTTTACCGACCTACATGTTTACCGACCTACATGTTTACCGACCTGCATGTTTACCGACCTACATGTTTACCGACCTACATGTTTACCGACCTGCATGTTTACCGACCTACATGTTTACCGACCTACATGTTTACCGACCTACATGTTTACCGACCTGCATGTTTACCGACCTACATGTTTACCGACCTGCATGTTTACCGACCTACATGTTTACCGACCTGCATAGCTACACAACTCCACGACTGCTTGCCTGTATTCCCACTAAGGTCAAAGAAAGTAGTTGCATATCCTTTACAGGACGTAGCAGTCAACCCCAGTATTTTTTGGGGGGGAGGGATTCCTGGGAAAGTTTATGTTCAGTAGTTTTGCTTTCTGAACGACCAGCACCCAAACCCTTTCATAAAAAATCAACGTAAGGCGGTCTGCTGCCAAATCGCGGGTATTCGGGATTACGAACAGCGTCCGTAACGCCTTCACCACGGAGCCGGCACTAAGATATCCATCTAATTGCCCCCAAAATGCATCTGTTTCCATAATACCTGCCTACCTATATACATAACTGCCTACCCATATACATATCTGCCTACCTACATACATAACTGCCTACCTACATACATAATTTATCTTTTTATCGTTTCTTTACTTATTCAATCTCTCGGTAGAGATTTGTTCGCAGCAGACGAGTCAAATCTCCGGCGGGCCTGTTCTCGCCGGTCGCGAGATCCGCACAGTGGAAGGACGGGCGATTTGCTCGCAATAGACAAGCAATATCTCCTGCGGTAGCTCTGGCGGGCCTATTGCCGCTGGTCGCGGGGGCCGCTAAAGTCAGGTAGGGAGTCTGACTTCTTCTTCTTCTTCTTTCGTTCGCTTGAAATATGTCTATATCTGCAATGTCGTCTCTTGCATGAATTGAACTGTTTTTTTCAGTTCACACAGTGGTCCATAGAGTTTATCTTCCACTGTCGTCTCTCTAGGCCAGAAGGTTTGCCTAGATATGTTATATTTTGGGCAGTCTTGGAGTATGTGCTCTGCTGTCTGCGACGCCAATCCACATGTGCACATGGCTGTTTCACCAATCTTGAATTTTTTATACATGTGGTTGCGTAATCTATTGTGTCCTGTTCTGAGGCGCAGAATAATGACTTGTTCTGGTCTGTCCATAATGTGATAGTCCTCCAGTAGTTGGGGTTGGGTTCCAAATGTTGCTGTATGTAGCCGAGGCGCGGTGTTGGGGTGAGCACCCAACATTGCTCAAATACCTCAATGGCTCGTGAATACATAACCTATGCAGCAAAAGTCCAACTCCTGGCCTTCACGTGGCGGGCCTGTTTAAACTAACAGGAGAAGGGGCGACGGCGAGTCTCTGGCGCCGGAAAATAACCAGTATGCTCTAGATGTGTATGCACGTACATGCATGCGCAGACAGGCGTGTGCGCGCTTACACATCTACACTCGAGTGAGACCACAGTCTGCTCTAGCAAAGAAAGGTTCTGAAGACGGAGGCAACCAGCCAAGAGGCGCACCACAGAAATCAGGATGCCACGCAATCACGCAAAATGGAATATGTCGACTACTGCTAATCGTTATGGTGCTTGCCCTGCTCTGGACCCCCAGGCAGGTGCAGTGCCGGGCCCAATGTCTCGAAAGGGGAGTCTGACGATAGTGCACGCTTTACCAGGACCGGACACTTGTGATTGACAGATGTATGCGCCCCTACGGTCCGGGCTCGTACGAGGCCCTCACTTTGGGGACTTGGCTGAACGCCTCTAAGCCGGGTCCCGTGGGTGTCAGGGTCTGGCCATCACTCGCCAACTGCTCGTGGTGGCGAAGTCTCGGAAGTTGACGCTGTGCCGATAGCGTCTGCAGCCTACCTTGTGCCAGACGTATTGGTTACCCATTCATCTGGATAACACAAGATTAGGTCGAGAGAGGGATCATGTCGTTTGGGCACCATCTGTTACTCTGAAGCTCTGCGCAGGCATTGTGATGGAATATTGGCCACATTCCAACTCACATACTTTGGTCTGTCAAGACTGCAAGGTGCCAACAACATACATAACTGTCTATCTATATACATAACTGTCTATCTATATACATAACTGTCTATCTATATACATAACTGTCTATCTATATACATAACTGTCTACCTATATACATAACTGTCTATCTATATACATAACTGTCTATCTATATGTATAACTATCTACATATATACATAACTGTCTACCTATATACATAACTGTCTATCTATATACATAACTATCTACATATATACATAACTGTCTACCTATATACATAACTGTCTATCAATATACATAACTGTCTATCTATATACATAAATGTCTACCTATATACACAAATGTCTATCTATATACATAACTGTCTATCTATATATAACTGTCTATCTAAATACATAACTGTCTATCTATATACATAACTGTCTATCTATATACATAATTGTCTATCTATTTACATAATTGTCTATTTATATACATAACTGTCTATCTATATACAAAACTGTCTATCTATATATATAACTGTCTATCTATATATAACTGTCTATCTAAATACATAACTGTCTATCTATATACATAACTGTCTATCTATATACAAAATTGTCTATCTATATACATAAAAGTCTACTATATACATAACTGTTCATCTATATACATAACTGTTTATCTATATACATAACAGTCTATCTATATACATAACTGTCTATCTATATACATAACTGTCTATCTATATACATAACTGTCTATGTATATATATAATTGTCTATCTATATACATAACTGTCTATCTATATACATAATTGTCTATCTATATACATAATTATCTATCTATATACATAACTGTCTATCTATATACATAACTGTCTATCTATATACATAATTGTCTATCTATATACATAACTGTCTACCTATATACATAACTGTCTATCTATATACATAACTGTCTATCTATATGTATAACTATCTACATATATACATAACTGTCTACCTATATGCATAACTGTCTATCTATATACATAACTATCTACATATATACATAACTGTCTACCTATATACATAACTGTCTGTCTATATACATAACTGTCTGTCTATATACATAACTGTCTATCTATATACATAACTGTCTGTCTATATACATAACTGTCTATCTATATACATAATTGTCTATCTATATACATAACTGTCTGTCTATATACATAACTGTCTGTCTATATACATAACTGTCTGTTTATATACATAACTGTCTATCTATATACATAACTGTCTGTCTATATACATAACTGTCTATCTATATACATAACTGTCTATCTATATACATAACTGTCTGTCTATATACATAACTGTCTATCCATATACATAACTGTCTGTCTATATACATAACTGTCTATCTATATACATAACTGTCTGTCTATATACATAACTGTCTATCTATATACATAACTGTCTATCTATATACATAACTGTCTGTCTATATACATAACTGTCTATCTATATACATAACTGTCTATCTATATACATAACTGTCTATCTATATACATAACTGTCTATCTATATACATAACTGTCTATCTATATACATAACTGTCTATGTATATACATAATTGTCTATCTATATACATAACTGTCTATCTATATACATAATTGTCTATCTATATACATAATTATCTATCTATATACATAACTGTCTATCTATATACATAACTGTCTATCTATATACATAATTGTCTATCTATATACATAATTATCTATCTATATACATAATTGTCTATCTATATACATAACTGTCTATCTCTATACATAATTGTCTATCTGTATACATAACTGTCTATCTATATACATAATTGTCTATCTATATACATAACTGTCTGTCTATATACATAACTGTCTATCTATATACATAACTGTCTCCCTATATACATAACTGTCTGTCTATATACATAACTGTCTGTCTATATACATAACTGTCTGTCTATATACATAACTGTCTATCTATATACATAACTGTCTGTCTATATACATAACTGTCTATCTATATACATAACTGTCTGTCTGTATACATAACTGCCTACCTATATACATAACTGTCTATCTATATACATAACTGCCTACCTATATACATAACTGTCTGTCTATATACATAACTGTCTATCTACATACATAACTGCCTACCTATATACATAACTGTCTCCCTATATACATAACTGCCTACCTATATACATAACTGTCTACCTATATACATAACTGTCTATCTATATACATAACTGTCTAACTATATACATAACTGTCTATCTATATACATAACTGCCTACCTATATACATAACTGCCCACCTATATACATAACTGTCTATCTATATACATAACTGCCTACCTATATACATAACTATCTATCTACATACATAACTGCCTACCTATATACATAACTGCCTACCTATATACATAACTGCCTACCTATATACATAACTGCCTACCTATATACATAACTGCCTACCTATATACATAACTATCTACCTACATACATAACTGCCTACCTATATACATAACTGTCTCCCTATACACATAACTGCCTACCTACATACATAACTGTCTTCCTATATACATAACTGCCTACCTACATACATAACTGTCTACCTGTACACATAACTGCATACCTATATACATAACTGCCTACCTACATACATAACTGCCTACCTATATACATAACTGCCTACCTACATACATAACTGTCTACATATACACATAACTGCCTACCTACATACATAACTGTCTCCCTATATACATAACTGCCTACCTACATACATAACTGTCTACCTATACACATAACTGCATACCTATATACATAACTGCCTACCTACATACATAACTGTCTCCCTATATACATAACTGCCTACCTACATACATAACTGTCTACCTATACACATAACTGCATAGCTATATACATAACTGCCTACCTACATACATATCTGTCTACCTATACACATAACTGCATAGCTATATACATAACTGCCTACCTACATACATAACTGTCTACCTATATACATAACTGCCTACCTATACACATAACTGCCTACCTACATACATAACTGTCTACCTATACACATAACTGCCTACCTACATACATAACTGCCTACCAAATAAACAACATATATAGCTACCTAACTAACCCCATAATACCTTCATACCAAACACCGCATACTTAACTACCTACAAACTACCTAATTGCATATATATCTCACTGCTCAATTCGAAACTTTGTAAAATGTTTGTTGGGACGTTACACACACACCCACACACACACCCACACACATACCTGCTGGCCTGTCTGCTTACACATATTTATGCCCACATACGTTCGTGTGTTTGTACGTACCTACTTACCAACATGCAAGTATATATACATATAATGTTTACCTACATACAAACATTAAGACACAAACACACACACACACACACACACACATACCAATGAGCATAAATCGTCATAGGTCTTCAATGGATCATAGCGTACATCCGTAGCTTCTATAGTATTGTTTCTATAGTGAAACCATTGTAGTTCGGCGACCAGCTTTCCGACTTCAGCCAGTTCTGTAGTCACCAGTATCTAGAGGACACGTTAAATAATCACATTTTTAACTCCGTTTTAACTCTGAGTTCTGTCGCTACCAGTATATAATGAAAACACATAATTAGATATCTTGGCCGACTCTGTACTCTGTGACGCATCGATCATGCAAACTGAATTGATCTATATCCTCAAAGAAGGGCGTGCGGGCACTGTAGCCCAGTTCCAGTAGATATATTGCTGTGGTGCGGCTTCGGGAGGGACGTCCTGGATAGATTCATGTCCAGCTCAGTGCTCACATGACCACCAAAGTCTCAGACTTAACAGAGTAAAGTCCGATCTTTCAGAGTATTTTCAATTAATTATACAGCTGTAAAATTAGCTTGTTCGTAAGTAAAGGATTCTTATCACATTTAAGGCGCATCGGGCATACAATATTAGACCCATATTATTTTAAATCAATCGGCAATCACACAGGCCTTCTTTCTTCACAAGACATTATAGTACCCAATTTTAATCTGGGTCGACCTAAAAGCTCTGGTTGGTTTTTGTTTTTTAATATCCGCCCAGCTGCGGATTGAGCCTATGGCCTCTGGGTCGCCGAGCGAGAGTTTCCCACTACACTACCGATACTCCACAATAACTTGTTATTAAACTAATTAACTCAGACCCGTAATGAAATAGCAGATTTCGAGTGCCAACAGCTTTAGCTGACCTGGATTTGACCCACAAATAACAGCGGTAAGTTGGAAATGTGACTGTGAAACATAGGTACAATGCAATAGCTAACATACAGAGTATAAATGAACAATGGGAAATGTTAAGGGTCTCCACTCATCAAACTAGAAAAGAAATATTACCGAAGAGAAGCCAAAAAGCTAAGAAAAAATGGATGACTGAAGAAATTTTAATGCTGGTGGGCAAAAGAAAACAGAGTAAAAATGACAAAAAAGAATACGCTAAGATAAATAAAGAAATAAGAGATGCATATGTGAAGGCAAAAGAAAGTTGGTTAAACAATCAATGCAAACAAATTGAATTAAATTCCATTAAAGATCAAAATAGTTCAGTTATCAGTTATCAGTTGGGGTATCTTCATTGCACTCCGGACATGTCCATAGGTGCTCAGATCCTCTCCCCAGCATATGCATCGACGTCCAGTGGCTAATAGTGCCAGTTCTGTGTTGGTTGACGAGGCGCTTTGTTTTCCCGATGTACCTCTCGCGTCTGGCTGTGCCGATTCTTACTCCCAGGTCTTTCATCCTGGACAGCAATGTGGAATCACTGACGTCAAAGTCCTCTGTTCTCGCCATATCTTTGAGGACGTTAATAACATCGGCACGATCCATGGGCTGGACATCTACAGGGGGTGCAGAGCCAGCCAGTTTGTCAGCTCGTTCATTTCCCTCGACTCCCGCATGTCCCGGGACGAAGATGAAGGTGACTTTACGGACAACAGACTTCCGCAGCGACTCAGTCCACTGTCTACGTACAGATCCAGCTTCGACCTTCTGAATTATGCTCATTGAATCACTTCAAAGGCATTTGACTGTGTACAGCATCAGAAACTTTGGGAAATCATGAGGAATATGGGCTTTCCTTCACATGTAGTACATCTCATAAAAATGCTATTTCTAGACCAACAAGCAGCAGTTAGAATAGATGGCGAGACATCAGATTGGTTTGACATCAAGCAAGGAGTCCGTCAGGGCTGCGTGCTGTCACCCTATTTGTTTAACCTGTATGCCGAAAATATAATGAGAAATGTAAGAGATGATATAAACAGGGAGCCATATGATGCCCTAAATATCGGCGGTCATGACATACCAGAGATTCGATATGCTGATGATACAGTATTACTATCCACAACACAGAATGGCATAGAAAACCTAATAGCCTCAACACAATTGAATAGTGAAAATCACAACTTATATCTTAACATAGCAAAAACTAAGATAATGCATACAGATAAAACTACTATGGAGAAAGAAATATACATTAATGGGAGAAAATTGGAGGTGGTGGAAAATTTTGAATATCTTGGGTCATTGATTACGAATAATGGTGACACAATGAAAGAAATAAAACGGCGACTATCCATTGCTCTTCAAAGACTAAAACAGATGAATAAATTATGGTGTGGAACAGACAGAACTACAAAAATTAGATTTTTAAGAGCATTCATCTTTCCCATTGCAACATACGCCTGTGAGACATGGACACTTACTAAACAAGCTGAACAGCGCATACATGCCTTTGAATATAAATGTTATAGACGAGTTCTAAGAATATCTTGGGTAAAGAAAAGAACAAATGCATCCATACTTCAAGAGTTGAATATTGAGGAGGGATGGCTATTGAAGACGATAAAACAAAGAAAATTGAAGTATTTTGGTCACTTGAAACGTCACGACAGTTTGGAGAGAACAATAATGGAAGGGTATATGCCTGGGAAGAGAGGAAGAGGAAGGCCAAAGAGAAAATGGGTGCAGGATGTGGCGGATGATCTCCAGATGGGTGTATCAGACGCGGGACATCTTGCTTGTGATCGAGAAGTTTTCCG
The DNA here is from genome assembly GCA_963921405.1 of Cepaea hortensis. Taxonomy (NCBI): domain Eukaryota; kingdom Metazoa; phylum Mollusca; class Gastropoda; order Stylommatophora; family Helicidae; genus Cepaea; species Cepaea hortensis. Next base: position 24,320,668 of record OY992890.1, read on the forward strand.
GAGGGTTGTTATGGGATCGAGGTTCTGTAAAGGACATGCTACTGAATGAATGAATGAATCACTTAGTACACACACGTTGGTATAATGCTGTGATTCCAGCCATATGAAAGCCTGTGTAACTGCCATCACCTCCATCGTCATGCTGCTCGTGGTCATAGAGTGGGCACCACTGGATTCTTGAACGGTTCGGCCCGCTGAACGGGCTGTAAATGACCACGCACTTCTCTGCTGCTTTACAACAGATCCATCTGTATAGATGAGCACTTCGGGGCTATCTGAGTGTTCATAGATGAGCGCGTTAACCTCTGCATTGACAGCGGCAGGGTTCTGCTCTCTGCACCGCCTGTCGAGTGTGATAATGCAGGAGAACGTGCACTTAAATGCTCTAGGCACCGGCACCCATTCCTTGCCGAGGTTGATACTGGTAAGGCTGCAGGCCTGTCTGATGACATCTTCCGCCCGACCCATCCATGATTTGCCCCTCTTTAGCCTGTCACCCTTTTCTCTGAATATAGCGTCATGCAGAGGGTGCTGCTCATCTGCACTTATTTTTAAGTATGCACGAGCTCTCCAGATCTTGATCCTGTGTTCCATTGTCGGGAAGTCAAGGAGGTATCTCATTGCTACACAGCTGGTGTCTCTCGTGCAGCCCAAGATGATGCGCATGGCTTCGTTTTGTACCTTTTCAAGTCTTCCAAACTGTGTAGGGCTGAGAGTGAGGATGGCCAGGGCATACTCGATGCGTGAAAGCACAAGTCCTTGGAACATAAGTATTAGCAGTCTTTGCTCGCTATTGGCAGTCGCCATGACTCTCATTGCTGACAAACCTTTTCGAGCCTTCGTTATGACATAATCGACATGATCTCTGAAGGACAGGCTACGATCAAGTCTCACGCCAAGATATGTCATTGACTGGGTTCTACTCAAAATGCTCCCATCCATTCTTACTGGCGGCAGGTCTGTTTTCACAATATGGTTGTTAAGTGAGAACCATGTAACCTATGCCTTTGCAGGGTTGACAAGGGCATCGGTATCAGCACACCATGAGGAGATTCGATCTAGTTCGCCCTGCATATCATTGGCAACCGCCTGTCTATCTCGACCCTGTCGATACACGAGGATGTCGTCAACGAATGACAGAGTCCTACCCCTCCCGTCCAACTGTTGTTCAGTGATCGGCACCGTATACACGTTTAATAGTACTGGTGACAGTGGTGAACCCTGCGGCAATCCTGGACATATCGATATCGGCTCAGACGACCAACTCCCGCATCTTAGCACAACCTATAAATAGTATGCACAGACAATTCAGTGAGCTCACTGGAAGAAAAATAATACCACATACAGGGTGTTTGAAATCAAAAACAGGAAAGATATTATTGGAGGGGGGTGCTATAATGAAGACGTGGAATGAGTATATAAGAGAATTATATGATGGAGACAGGGAAGAATTAACAGAAGAAAGAAACTTAGAAGGTCCACCTTGAACTAAAAGAAAAAGTCGCTGAGGCTATGAAACATATGAAGAAAGGAAAATCAGCGGGGAAAGATGAAATAACAATAGAAGAATTAGAAGTATTGGGAGAATTTGGAGTAGATATATTTACCAAAATGTAGAATGAAATTTACAACAGTGGATATTTACCGAGCGTTATGTTGAAATCTGTATTTATAGCTATACCAAAAAGACCAGGAGCAACTAAAAGCGAAGATTTTCGTACAGTTGACCTCATAAACCATATCACTAAGCTTCTTCTCAGAATTATAATGAGAAGAACCAGAAAGAAATATATATATATATATATATATATATATATATATATATATATATATATATATATATATATATATATATATATATGTATATATATATATATATATATATATAATATATATATATATATATATATATATATATATATATATATATATATATATATATATATATATATATATATATATATATATATTACGAACACCCATAGAAAGAACAATAGAGAAACAGAAAGACACATATTTGTGTTTCACAGATTATACTAAGGCAACTGATAAAGTAAAACATGATGAACTGATTAAAATGTTGGAAGATATCACCATCGATGGCAAAAATTTAAGAATAATGAAGAATATTTACTGCAACCAAGTAGCAGCAATTAAAGTGGGGAATGCAGAAGGTAATTATGAACAGATGAAGCTAGGAGTACGACAGCGAAGTAATAATGAGACAGATCAAAAAGGAGCCAGGAATACTAATCGGAGGTTATAATATAAACAATATACGCTATGCAGATGACACAGTATTGGTGGCGGATAATGCAACAGACCTACAACAATTGTTGTAACAGAGAGTGCAAAGACAGGAATCTTCTTGAATATCAAGAAAACAGTAACAATAGTGATACCAAAGAAAATGGTGACACCAAAATGTGACATAGTAATAAAAGGGAAAATTATAAACCAAATAAATAACTTTGCTACGTATTCCTTACGGGAAGATGCAGTAAACACACACATTTTTCAGCTGCTGTTGATGTAGTAGACAAGTGTTACGTTCAGTAGTTTGCCATTGATTTCTGAACGACCGGCTCCTATATCAGCAAGTTATAACATAACGCGACACACCTTTAAATACCTAGTGGCATTTATAACATCAGATGGAAGATGTACTACAGACATTAAGAGCAGAATATGGCAGGCAAAAGTCGCATTTCAGAAAATGAAGAGTATCTTATACATAAGTCACAATCAATGAATGTAAGAAAGAGAGTGCTGAAGTGCTATATAGAACCGGTTTTGCTGTATGGCAGTGAATCTTGGGATGTAAATGAACAAATTAGGAAGAACTTAGAAGCAACAGACATGTGATTTTGAGACGAATGTTACGAATTCCTTGAACTTCCAGAGTAACTAACAACGATTACTTGAAAGAGGCTAATGAAACTGGAACACTATATATGACAATAAGAAAGAGACAAATGTAATGAGAAGAGAGGCATTGGAGACCATCGTGACAACTGGAAAGCTTAGGGGGAGAGAGGAAGGCGTAGACCAAGAGAAATTAAGCTGGATGTATTGAGACAGAATTGATCCAGAACATCAAAGACCAATATATGTGGAAAGCCATGAACGAGTACGCCAGCTGGCAGGGCGCTTGATGATGATGAATGTCAACGTCTCGCACGCACACAGATATTCTAACTCCTTCATACGTACTCACGAAAACATCAGTCGTGCATATGGTTCTTCTTGCACTTTATTCAGGCGAACCTGATCATAGTTACAATGTGTACACAGGCGGAGACTTCATTACATACATATACAAATGTCGCCTTACATACGCTTATAGCACACAGTCAATTACACAAGTCCTACACTCGCTATCTTAATACTAGCACTCTCGCAAAAGCTGTATACTCGCTCTCAAAAACACAACGTCCTTCCCCTGAAACTGTCTGAGTCCCGTCTGACGTTTTCAAACTGGTCGGCTAGACTCGTGGTACTGGACCCCGTGCCGTTCGGGACCCCCGTGCTGTCTTAGCCGTCACGTCGTACTGCAGTCCGTCCGTGTTAGGTTTGGTTATTCAGTGTACTGACGTCTAGCCCGTTCAGGGCAGTGTCCCGTGAACTTATGTCCCCTCCTATCACTCGGTCGTGTCCTGTCGGCGTCCTGTCTATGACACATCTGTGTCCCCACCTAAGTCCTGTCTCCACTCTATCTACTGTCCTGTAGATATCCTGTCTTATGACTACTCTGTGTCCTGACTTATGTCCTGTTTCTGTCCTATCGACTACTCTGTAGATATCCTTACCTATGTCCTGTATGTCGTTATCTATGTCGTTTTGATTCTATTCTGTCCCTTGTCCTCTCTATGTCCTGTACCTAAACTTCCAACACCCTGAAATGAACTAATATAATGTATGTAACTGATATAAAGTACTGTAACTGATACAAAGTACTGTAAGACTGTAACTGATATAAAGTACTGTAACTGATATAAAGTACTGTAACTGATCTAAAGTAGTGTAGCTGATATAAAGTACTGTAACTGATGTAAAATACTGTAACTGATATAAAGGACTGTAGCTGATACGACGGGCTGTAGCTGATATAAAGGAATGTAGCTAATAAAAAACATTGTAGCTAAAATAAAGCACTCACATCCACATCTGCATGTGAATAAATCCAGTCTGTGTACAAGACAACAGTAGATTGCTTATTTTCCGGAAGTATGTAAGAAATATGCTCCCCATCCAACTTAGAGCCACACAATTTCACTCCACGAACACATAGGTAATCGGAAGAACATGTGGTATACCATTTTACACTGAATTTCCTGTAGAAAACAAAAACACAAAACTACATACATGAAAATGTTCTCAAATACATGTTACAACATCGATGAGCCACGCTATCGTTCTGTGGTGGAAGGTTACAACATCGCTGTGACACGCTAGCTAGTAATTTTGCTTAGAGAAGGTGAAAAGGGGGGAAGGGGGAGGGGGCCTCACTGTACTGATAATTAAATAACTAAAGCCATCAAACTGGGACGAGTAAGAATGGTAGAGTCTAGAGGTCTGGCTCCACTGTGTAGTCATGCTTAACCTTTCACTTTATTTTGAGAGAGAAAAACAAACATTAAAATCTCACGTCTTATAATAACTTTTGATACCCGGGTTCGCCGTTTGCTACGGGAGGGCAAGACTGGAGGTCTAGACATGTGATGGTTCTAACACTTCCCATACCCACCGTATCGTGCTGCTAGGGAACTTGTGTGTGTCTGTGTGACAGGTGACCAGGTAGAGGTTCCAAACTGTCGCTATCCAATGGCACCACCGCCTCGTTTAAGGAACACGCATACTTCAACACACAATCAACACAGCAATATACTCTCTCTCTGTTAGCATGTCTGCTATTTATTATGAGACCTGGTATGTCAGCCTGGTACGGGAGTCTCTGTGACGAAGTGGTCAAGCCGTTTGACTCGTGCTCCGAAGGTTGTGGGTTCGATTCCGGGCTGCGTCCTTCGGCTTACGAGTTAAATGTTTCGGAGACTCTTGTGGGTCGTAGCTAAAAGCTACGGAGTTCGTGCTTTGTGCGACGCTTTCCGTGCTGCGGAAAGAGACCGAGCCATATGGGATAAAACCCGGTGCAATGAAGTCGACCCTGTCGACTTTTAAGCGACATTTAAACGTCATCCTTAACAATCCAATTGTCCAGAGTGCACAATAACGCAGACGTCAGATCTATGTACACCAGTCGACCACTTTGTTTACTGTCATCTGCAACCCTTGCACTATTTGCTTTATGCCTATCATCTGCAAATGCCAGTATCCTTCCAGTCTCTGGTGCGTCAATGTTGGAATCTTGCTTGTTGTGACATATATGTCATCATCTCGCAGTCTTTTCCAGCAGACGTTGCTAGGATGCGCTACCTGCAGGCACGAGGCTATTAAAAATTCGACGGGAAAATTAACGAAACGAAATTTCGTTTCGTTTTAAGGTAAATGATTGGCCGCGCCCCGGAAACACAGGCTTAATCTAGACAAAGGCTTGGTAGACAAAGCGGTCTGGTCAATCGCCATGTTTCTCCAACGTTAGCGGGTGACCCATTGGTAATGGGTTAATTTAAAGCCCACTTATTCTCTGCGTTTTAGGTGAGCATTATATTATATACAACATATCATGTTATGTATTAGGATAAATGCTTTGAGGCAACTAATATCATGATTGAAGTTGTGTGTGTGAAAATTAGGAGAATCGCTTTCATTGAAATGTTGGTTTACATCACACAGCCTGGACATTGCCATTTTGTCCAGTCAGCCTTCATAAAGCTTACAATATAATCTTGCTATGAGTCATCTTCTGAGATGATTTTGTGAACTTACTTTATTCCTAAATGCTTATTTTTCACAACTGGTCTCTGTGTTTTAAAGTGTTTTTTCCTGAGTGCATATTTTGTATTTCTGCCCTTATGAGGGAGAAATATTACTATTTCACATCTGTGTACAACTTTAATAGTTTGTTAGATAGAGAGAGATATTCTCGCTTGACTTTTTCATGCACTTAGGAGTTAATCTTTTGTTTACCTGGTTGTAAATACACAGAGATTGTCTTGTAGTCCTTTTTCATAAATGATGTTATGGGATTTTCATGTGGTATGATATACATAATCTAAAGTGTATGGGAAAAGATTCCCATGATTTCTCTTTTATGAGTATTTTACCTTTTATGCTCATGATTGTTACTGCTTAATGCTGTAATAAATGCGGTTATAAGATTGTCATTTGGTATGATATATCTATATATAATCTCAAGGGAGTGGGAAATGACACCATGCTCTTGTGTTTTTACTTTGAGATGTTGGGTAATACCCACTAGAGAGTTCATACCATGTTTAGTAAAAGACTAACAAGGTTTTCTGTTATTCATCATATGTATATTCTATTCATGATGTTACTGTTGGAGTAGATCTTTTAACCACCCCCCCCCCCCCCCATTGGGGACAAACACATGATGATGATGATGATGATGATGATGATGATGATGATGATGCATGAGGAGATGACTGATTGGTAGCTAGCCTTTTTGCCATTTGTCAGTGGTAGTCACATAATGCTGTTTGTAACTATGGAAAGGAGATTTATGAATTGTGTACATGAGGACATTGTCTCAGGAACTTTTTCCATGATGTGACAGCGGTACTATCAAAAGATGTTTGCATATTTAGGAGGTGAAGAAAACCTCCCAGGAAGCTCCAGTATCAGTCCCGAAGAAATGTACCTATTGAGCAGATATCTCACTCACATTTGGAGTGAGACAAAACTCTACAGTAGGCGACAAGTGCTAGGCAACTATTGTCACCTTTCTTTCTTCTCCCCTTTTGTTTCCTCTATTTTTATTATTATACACTGGTATCGGAATGTTTATTTTGTTATTTACACTGATATCAGAATATATGTTTTATTATGATAACTGATATCAGAATATATATTTAATTATGATACATTGGTATCAGAATGTATGGCTTATTATGATCCATTGTTATAAGAATGTATATTTTATTATGATACACTTATCAATGTTTGGGTTGTATTACTAATCTATATCGACCCTGTTCTTTTTCACTCTACTAGTCACCATGATTGGCACTGGATTTATAGTCAACTTGTTTGGATTTAGAGGCAGGAAACTGGGATATCAGCCTCCTCTAATATTCTACAAAGAGTGCTGGTTACTGCTACTCACACTGAACCTGAATGTCAATGCCTGGATACTTAATGGATTTTAAATATGCTGAAGTGGATTCCCTACCTCTGGGAACTTACAGACGGTGTTAATCGTTGCAATGTCTGCAAAGACATGAGGCATGCCTGGCCTAGATGGATACAGAGTATAACCTCTTCTAAAAGTCACCGTCTGAGTCCACGTTCAACTGTCATATTCCAGAGGCTCATGGATAGTCTGGAATTCACCATCATTTACCAGTATGGATTTACCAACTGATTTTGTGAACTCCCAGCTTCCTTTGAATCTTCTCATCCATCATATCCCAGACATGGATAATCAAGCACCATACCAACTCCCGGTCAATCAAGTCGTATATTCAACTGAAGAAAGAATAACCTACATCTTAACCCAGAGAAAGGGGCTGGAATATTCATGCCCAATTCAAGTTAGTTCTGTCAGGAAATTCTAATGGATTATGTGATGTCACTCCTCATCCAGAGAGATACTGAAAGTGTTTGTGCCTGATCCTGATCAAATCAATCACAGGGACTCCTGTGTGTCACGCCACGCCAGAATGCTTCAGACTTATTTATACATGTCTGTTATATCACCCTGGAACGCTCCTAGCCCAGTGACTTAGCAACTGTGACTTGAGAGATTACAGTATATCCACATTGGATTCATATGGATTATTCCTACATGTTTTTCGCGATGGATATATGATCCAGAAGTGAAAGTTCTGTGTGTGTGTGTGTGTGCAATCCCCAATTTTCTAGTGGATATATGCAAAGCAGCTGTTTTCCTGGATTATAGAGAGTGTGATTATGGCCAGACTTTTTCTAGTGGATATTGAAGGAGAGGGAGTCATCATCAGACCCATAGGATAGTTCTAGAGACAGATTAGATAGATTTTCTTTATCTATTTCTTTGTATGGATTTACTTTGTTTTGTGTTTGACACATGTATTTGATGTGAACCTTTTTGGGGGAAATATTTTTGGTGACTTCTGTTTTGGGTATACTTTGTGTGCATTGCCTGAAATATGATAATTTTTCATGTCCATGTCACCATATTGTAGCCAACAGGGTTTTCCAGAACCCAAATGTTTTCCACAATACAATTGTTTGTTTGTTTGGTTTAACCAAGCCTTGAAGTTACTTCATTGTTAACCTGGTGTTCCAAAATTGATGTTTATAGTCCAGTTATTGTTACTGTTATGTGATACAGTGAGTTATTGTACTGTTTTTGTCGAACAATGGCTGTTTTCCTCTGTCATGTAATCCAGTTGTTGCGTCTAACATTGGTTGTTGTCCCTCTGTTGTATAATACTGTGGATGTGCATGACAGTGGATACTTGTCATTGTTTATATATATATGTGGGAGATTAAATGTGGGGCGGGGCACTTACACATAGACACACCCTCTGGGTAGAGTGATTAGTACTCGGGTGTCTGTGGTAGAACTTCCCGGATCTCCCAGCCTTCTATGGGAAACATTTCTTCTATGTTAGTGTTGAACTTGCACCCTTTTCTGCCTTGTTCAATACTTGGGGGTTTTACGAGCCAATATATTAATTCCTATAGAGGGCGTGTTTGGGATTTAGACCCCATTCATACTGAATACCCCTAGCGAAACTTGTCCTTGTTCTAATTTATTATATTTACCACCCTACACTTGTGTAAACCTCGAATAGCACAGGCGAGACTGCCGATCTTTGTGGTTCACCATGAACCTGGGGTGAAGTAACCCTACGAGAGTGCAAGACAGTTGCTGTCCAATTCACCACCCAGGGACTACCACCCTTCTCCATAAGAGTGTGAATCAAGAGATCATATACGAATCTGTTATATGCGTCCTCAAGATCCAATGCTGCTGTCATTGTTTCCTGTCTAATCTGAATCCCCCAGTAAACATCAAAAGCAAATATCACATCATATGGCCAGGTGTCTTTCCCTGGCCTATACTCCCCAACCCTCTTGGGATAGTTATCATTTTCCAAGTATTCCTACTGTTTAACAACTATTTTCTCCAACACGTTACCACATCTGTTCTGCAATGCGATAATCGTATGGCCTGTAAGTGTTGATTGGTCCTTGTCTGGCTTGGGGAGTGGAATTAAAAAGATGTGCACCCATTCTTGAGGCACTGATGCTGTCCTGTTGCTGCTGATCTCAGCTGAAAGCAACGAAAAAGAACGTTTCTCCAGCCTCTGCTCACATTTACTTTATTATTGACTTAAAGAGTGTTGGAGCGAGTTTTAACATTTCAGTCAAGGAAACAGAGAACCAACAGATCCATCTAACCAGAACTGCGTGCTGTAGAAGATTGGTTATTATGACAGATGCAATTGAGGAAAATGAAATATTGTTGACATGTAAACAAACGTGAATACTTGGACACGATAGTGATGGAGAGAGGTGTAGAGAGCAGACGGAGACTGTGAAGATAGTAATGGAGGGAGGTGTAGACGGCAGACGGAGACTGTGGAGATAGTAATGGAGGGAGGTGTAGAGGGCAGACGGAGACTGTGGAGATAGTAATGGAGGGAGGTGTAGACGGCAGACGGAGACTGTGAAGATAGTAATGGAGGGAGGTGTAGAGGGCAGACGGAGACTGTGGAGATAGTAATGGAGGGAGGTGTAGAGGGCAGACGGAGACTGTGAAGATAGTAATGGAGGGAGGTGTAGAGGGCAGACGGAGACTGTGGAGATAGTAATGGAGAGAGGTGTAGAGGGCAGACGGAGACTGTGGAGATAGTAATGGAGGGAGGTGTAGAGGGCAGACGGAGACTGTGAAGATAGTAATGGAGGGAGGTGTAGAGGGCAGACGGAGACTGTGAAGATAGTAATGGAGGGAGGTGTAGACGGCAGACGGAGACTGTGAAGATAGTAATGGAGGGAGGTGTAGAGGGCAGACGGAGACTGTGAAGATAGTAATGGAGGGAGGTGTAGAGGGCAGACGGAGACTGTGAAGATAGTAATGGAGGGAGGTGTAGACGGCAGACGGAGACTGTGAAGATAGTAATGGAGGGAGGTGTAGAGGGCAGACGGAGACTGTGAAGATAGTAATGGAGGGAGGTGTAGACGGCAGACGGAGACTGTGAAGATAGTAATGGAGGGAGATGTAAAGGGCAGACGGAGACTATGACGATCACAAACTAGATGGATTCAAGCTGTGATAGATATTGTACACATGAAGCAACAGAGGCATGTCAGCTGGCTTTGACAGATACATTTCAAAAGATTGTTATGGCGTACATTTCTGCACAGGATGATAATTAGCACATGCACACGTAATAGACTGTCACTCAATGACACCAATGAATTATGTAATATTCTACTTGAAAAGATACGCATACACAAACACACATATACACAACCTATGGAAACTCCATGACAACACGGCGTTAACTGATGGTATGCATGGTAATTTACCTGAAGTGAAATGTTAAAATCAAGGG
>OY992890.1:24336355-24468855 GCA_963921405.1 Cepaea hortensis
ATTGGCCGGTGCCTGCGCTGTTCCGCACTAGGTGGTAACGTTTTTGAGTTTACTCTGGTTTTCCAGCAATTTTCTCCCTGTCTTTGTCATAGCGATACATTAACACGTCGTCCGCTTACCACCGTGATCGTCTCGACTTTGATTCTCCCAGCGGTGAATTCTGCCGAAGATAACCCTCTGACAGAACGGGATGTATTGTTGTCGGCTCAGAGGTTCAACTGCCACAATTTAAAAAAAGAAAAAAAAAGTACCATCCTCAGTAAGAGAACTGCAGAGATCCAGTAAAGGAGCGATGGCTCATATTGAGCTCCAGAAGCTGAATCATTAAGAACACCAAAAGTATTCTTGTTTGGGCATCACCAAGGTAAGTTACATGTCTTAGTCCTTCAGTGGAACTCATTGCAAAGGTAGGTAAGTAACCTTTGTGACAGAAAATGATTAGTTGTGATAGAATGGATTGGGTAAACATCTGAATAACATATACGTTAAAGTAACCGTTGCGACACAATAGATTAAATAAATACCGGAATTATACAGGGATTAAAGTAACTGTCGGGAGTGAATGGATCAACAGCTGACAGTAACAGTGAGATCACCATCATGACGTATCTTGCCAAGTGACGTGGGCCATCATGCTTCCCCAGGTCTTACAACCTTAATCGCATATATTAGTATCAGCTGACACCCGTTCCTGCCTTTAAACAAAAGGTTGTAAACAATATATTCTCGCTGTTTTCATCTATGTGTCTGTTCACACATCCTTATAATTGTCACAATATTCCAGTTTCATAATGTAGTCATTCTTCTTTTAGTGGTGTGGCATTGGCGATAATGTCTGTCCTCAGCGCATTGTCTCGCGTTCTGCCAATCAGTCCTGCTATTCACGTGGCTCCATGCTGTGTTGTCAATCTGTCCAGTATCTTCTCTCTTGGTCTATTCCTGTCTTTCCCCTCGCCAGCTTTCCCATTCTCATGACAAGCCCAGAAATAGTAACGTGACATTTTAATGCGAGTGACAAGTTCTCATTGTGAATTAGATTCTGTCAACATATCTTCATTGCTCGTTCTATCCATCTAAGGTGTTCTCATCATTCTTGTCTAAAGCCACATCCCAACAAAGACCACACAATTTCTCACTTGCCTGTTAATTGTCCATGTTTTTAATTATGTACATCAGGATTGAATCAATATAGCTCTTGAACACCTTTTACTTAATCTAGATTTCATCATCATCAAGTGCCCTGCCAGTTGTCGTTCATGGCTCTCCACAGATCTCTATCTTTGGTGTTCTGGATCAACTCTGCTGATGATATTCCTCTATGCCACCGTCTCGATCCACCCATCATCATTTCTCTCGGTCTGCCTCTGCCTCTCATCCCCTCAGCTTTCCAGTTGTCACGATGTTCTCCAAAGCCTCTCTTCTCATCACATGACCAACGAAAGCTGTTTGTCTCTTTCTTATTGTTATATATAGTGTTCTAGTTTAATGAGCCTCTTTCAGGCAATCGTTGTTAGTTACTCTGGCAGTCCAAGGAATTCGCAACATTCGTCTTAAAAACTACATTTCTGTTGCTTCTAAGTTCTTCCTAATTTGTTCATTTACTCTTAAAGTACTGGAGAGTTTTGGTCATAGACCATAACTTTATGAAGGGAAAATCCCAACTGCACCTCCCCGTGGTAGAGAATGGAAACACACTACGGTGTGGCTAACACAGCTCTGGGGACCGAGTATCCACCGGAATAAGTGGACAACTCTGCAGCTGAGCAGAGCAGGGCACTCACTTGTCCTGACAGTCGGAAATGGCTGTCAAAGGCAGAGGTAAAAAGACCACCATGTGAATGTGGAAGGCAAGGGGAAACCACCACATTATCTTCCCAAGACTTCATGGCAAAACATATATCAAAGTTAGTGAACGACGTTAATGGCTGTCTTAGGATATCCTCGTCCGGTAGGGACAGTCATGAGCCACAGGTGACACCAGACCGTCATCCAGCTACTGATGGCAAAATCATAACTAAAATAAATAAATTTAGAGTAGGAACATGGAATGTTAGAACATTAAATGAGCTAGGAAAGTTGACCAACGTTCTAAGAGAGATGGATAGCATGAAAATGAATATACTAGGCGTTAGTGAGATGAGATGGAAGGGATCGGGCAAAATTATAGCTGACAATCACACAATAATTTATTCTGGAGGGGATACACATGAAAAAGGTGTAGGGATAATATTAGACGAAAACACAGCCAAGTCAATTAATGGATACTGGTGCATTTCAGATAGAGTTATTATGGTAAAAATCAAAGGCAAACCAATAGACATAAATATTATACAAGTATATGCACCAACATCAAGCAGTAGTGATGAAGAAATACAACACTTTTATGACGAAATAGAAATGGTGATGGCTCAAATTGGATCACAAGAAATAAAAATAATACTTGGTGATTTTAATGCAAAAGTAGGAAAGGGGAAAATGGAGGATGTAGTGGGGAATTATGGTTTACGTACAAGAAATGAAAGAGGGGAAAAGCTAATAGAATGGGCAAATATCAATGATATGATCATTGGAAACACATGGTTTAAACACCATAAAAGACAACTGTACACATGGTAAAGCCCTGATAAGAAAATACGCAACCAAATTGACTACATACTAATAAATAAAAGATTTAGAAATGCTTTAATTAATGTAAAGACAATGCCTGGTGCTGACTGTAATAGTGATCATGTACCACTATGTGGACAAATAAAAGTAAGATTAAAGAGAGGGAAAAAAATGGTTAAGAACATGAGACTTAATAAAGAAGTTCTGAAAATAGATAAAGAAATGCAAGAACTATACCGAGTGACTGTGAAAAATAGGTACAATGCGATAGCTAAAATACAGAGTATAAATGAACAATGGGAAATGTTAAGGGACTCCATTCATCAAACTAGCAAAGAAGTATTACCGGAGAGAGGCAAAATAGCTAAGAAAAAATGGATGAATGAAGAAATCTTAAAACTGATGGACAAAAGAAAACAAAGTAAAAATGACAAACAAGAATACGCTAAGATAAATAAAGAAATAAAATATAAATGTGGGAAGGCTAAAGAAAGTTGGTTAAACGAGCAATGCAAAAAAATTGAATTAAATTCTATTAAAGATACAAAAAATATGCACAGACAAATCAGTGAGCTTACAGGAAGAAAAATAAGAATAAATACAGGGTGTTTGAAATCAAAAACAGGAAAGATATTATTAGAGGAAGGTGATATAATGAAGAGGTGGAATGAGTATATTAGAGAATTATATGACGGAGAAAGGGAAGAATTAACAGAAGATAGTAACTTAGAAGGTCCACCTATTCTAAAAGAAGAAGTCGCTGACGCTATGAAATATATCAAGAATGGAAAAATGCTGGGCCAGATGAAATCACAATAGAAGAATTAGAAGTATTGGGAGAATTTGGAGTAGATATATTAACCAAAATGTTGAATGATATTTACAGTAGTGGATATTTACCCAGTGATATGCTGAAATCTGTATTTATAGCTATACCAAAAAGACCAGGAGCAATTGATTGTGAAGATTTTCTTACAATTAACCTTATAAACTATATCACTAAGCTTCTACTCAGAATCATAATGAGAAGAACCAAAAAGAAAATAAAAATGGAAATTAGTGAAGAACAGTATGGATTTGTGGAAGGAAAGGGCACAAACAATGCAATTTATACATTACGGACACTAATAGAAAGATCAATAGAGAAACAGAGAGACATATATTTGTGCTTCATAGATTATACTAAGGCATTTGATAAAGTAAAACATGATGAACTGATTAAAATGTTGAAAGATATCAACATTGATGGAAAAGATTTAAGAATAATAAAGAATGTTTACTGGAACCAAGTAGCAGCAATTAAAATGGGAAATAAAGAGGGTAGTTACGAACAGATAAAGCTAGGAGTACGACAGGGGTGTGTCTTGTCACCAGATCTTTTCTCCCTGTATAGCGAAGAAATAATGAGAGAGATCAAAGAGATGCCAGGAATACTAGTTGGAGGTCATAATATAAATAATATACGCTATGCAGATGACACAGTATTGGTGGCGGATAATTCATCAGACCTACAAGAATTATTAGTCGTTGTAGTAACAGAGAGTGCAAGGAAAGGACTCTCCTTGAATATCAAGAAAACAGTAACAATGGTAATATCAAAGAAAATGGTGACACCAAAATGTGACATAGAAATAGAAGGAAAAATCCTTAACCAAGTGGATAATTGTAGATACCTAGGGGCATTTATAACATCAGATGGAAGATGTACAACAGAGATTAGGAGCAGAATAGGGCAGGCAAAAGCCGCATTTCAGAAAATAAAGAATATCTTATGCAATAAGTCACTATCACTGAATGTAAGAAAGAGAGTGCTGAAATGCTATGTAGAACCAGTTTTGCTGTATGGCAGTGAATCTTGGAATGTAAATGAACAAATTAAGAAGAAATTAGAAGCAACAGAGATGTGGTTCCTGAGACGAATGTTGCGAATTCCTTGGACTGCCAGAGTAACTAACGACGACTGCCTGAAACAGGCTAATGAAACTAGAACATTATATACAACAATAAGACAGAGACAAACATCTTTCTTCGGTCACGTGATGAGAAGAGAGGCATTGGAGAATATCGTAACAACTGGAAAAATCGAGGGGAAGAGAGGCAGAGGCAGACCAAGAGAAATGATGCTGGATGGATTGAGACGGTGGCATGGAGGAATATCAGCAGCAGAGTTGATCCAGAAAACCAAAGACCGAGATCTGTGGAGAGCCATGAACGCCTACGCCAGCCGGCACGGCACTTGATGATGATGATGACATTCCAAGATTCGCTGCCTTACAGCAAAACAGGTTCTATATAGCATTTCAGCACTCTCTTTCTTACATTCATTGATAGCAACTTATTGCATAAGATACTCTTCATTTTCTGAAATGCGGCTTTTGCCTGCCCTATTCTGCCCTGCAAAATTTAGTAGATGCGGTTGTTACACACAGTGAACAACTAGGGTTAGAATTAAATTGTAAAAAGACACAGATTATGGTCGTCACTAAGAAGAACGAAATACCACAGTGTAATATACAAGTAAATGGGAATATTCTTCAACAAGTGAATAGGTACAATTACCTCGGAACAGTAATAACATCTGATGGGAGATGCCTTGAAGAGATTAGAACAAGAATCGCCATGGCAAAAGTAGCCTTTAGCAAGATGAAAAACATACTGACCAATAAAAAGATGTCAATTGAAACGAGAAAAAGAGTGTTGAGATGCTACATAGAACCTGTACTTTTATATGGATGTGAAGCTTGGACAATGAGCAGCCAGGCTGAAAAACATCTGATGGCTGTAGAAATGTGGTTTCTGAGGAAAATGCAAAGAATACCATGGACAGCCAGAAAGACCAATGAACAAGTCCTTCAAGAAACAAATGAAGATCGTAAACTGATCAGAGACATTAGACGTAGACAGTCACAATTTTTTGGGCATGTTATGAGAAGAAATGATTTGGAGAACTTGGTGACAACTGGTAAGATCGAGGGGAACAGACCAAGGGGAAGACCTAGAAACAAGTATCTGGATGGCTTGGCCTTGTGGCATGGTCGAGACAGAAACACGGAACTGATCCACGACTCTGTTGATCGAGTGAGATGGCAGAACATGACCGCCCACGCTTACCGGCATGGCACATGATGGATGGATTCTGCTCTTAATCTCTGTTGTACATCTTCCATCTGATGTAAATGCCCCTAGGTTTTTAAAATTATCCACTTGGTTAAGAATTTCCCCTTCTATTTCTATGTCACATTTGGTGTCCTAATTTTTTTTATATCACCATTGTTTTCTTGATATCCAAGGAGAGTCATTTCTGTGCACTCTCTGTTACTACAATGTCCAACAATTGTTGTAAGGTATGTTTCAGTATCTGCCACCAATACTGTGCCATCTGCATAGAGTTATTGTTTATATTATTTACAAAAGAAAAATTACAGACAGTATTCTTTATTTTATGAGATGATGTCTTAGCCTGAGCTTGTATATATTCGACTTCCTTAATACATATTTTACCCGCTGGTACCCAAATACGTAAATATATTGACTTGTTTCAGATTGGTTCCATTCCGTGGGGATAACAAATGATCCGAATTCTAACAATATCAATAACAGAGTTGGTTACGTATTTGAGCCGGAATATACTTTATCTGTTCTGTGGATCAAAGCATATGATATATAACTCAGCAGTGTGCACTGGATGAGATTTGCAAATTATGCAGTGCACTCTTTAGTTCACTGCTTCTTTATTTAAAATCACAAAGAGAGTGTTTCGTTTTGAGAAACGAGTGATGCTTACATAAGGTACTCACCTGAAAACTTGACAGTTGAGTGTCATTAGTTTTGAATATAATAGTTAACCTGCTGTTTCTCGGAAGGATGTTTTCATACACGTAATTCTTAGTCCAGTTGTCGCAGAATTTGACCCCATTCACACACAGGTAATCAAGATCACACATCGCAGAACTCTTCAAGGAAAATTTACTGGGATGGATAAGAAGCAAAGTTACACATGGTGCAACAAAATTTAAAACATGGCACTTGATTATCTGTGTCTTCTCTTTCATGTTATACTTTGTTTGTGAAAGTGCAAAATCGCCATGGTTAATATGTATTGTGACACCTTCCGCTCTGCGACATCTAAAAAGACATGGTAGACTTTATGGGATGGCGTAGATCAGAGTTTACAGAGTCCGCGCTCGAGCAGACCAGGTTCATCTCACCGTGTTGACTGTTTGGACTCTTAAACAATAAGAAAAGAGATAACTTCTCCCTAATGCTGAAGCAGTGGAGTGGCTATCTAGCCAAATCAATAAAATATTCAGATAGAGTGCATTTTGCGCACGTTAAAACCGCCACTGCAGTTTGGAATGGAAAACAGCAGGTTTAGTTCCCAGCTGCCCAGGCATTTCCAAGTAAGAAATCAATCAATCAATCATGTGCCATGCCGGAAAGCGTGGGTAGTCATGACTCGCCATTTCACTCTATCACCAGCGTCGTGGATCAGCTCAGTGTTCCTGTCTCGTCCATCCCATATGGCCAAGCCATCGAGGTATTTTTCTCTCCCTCTTCCTCTTGGTCTGTTCCCTTCGATCTTGCCAGTTGTCACTAAGTTCTCCAATCCATTTCTTCTCATAACATGTCCAAAAAATTGTGACTGTCAACGTCTAATTTTCTCTAATCAATTTACGATTTTCATTTGTCTCCTGTAGTACTTGGTCATTGGTTTTTCTGTCTGTTCATGGTATTCTTTGCATTTTCCTCAGAAACCACATTTATGTAGCCATCAGATGTTTTTCAGCTTGACTGCGCATTGTCAAAGTTTCACATCCATACAAAAGAACAGGCTCTATGCATCCCCTCAACACTCTTTCTCTCGTTTCAATTGACATCTTTTTATTGGTCAGAATGTTTTTCATCTTGCTAAAGGCTACTTTCGCCATGGCGATTCTTGTTCTAATCTCTTCAAGGCATCTCCCATCAGATGTTATGACTGTTCCGAGATAATTGTATCGATTCACTTGTTGAAGAATATTCCCATTTACTTGTATATTACATTGTGGTACGTCGTTCTTCCTAGTTAACGACCATAACCTGTGTCTTCTTACAATTTAATTCAAACCCCAGCTTCTCACTGTGTACCACAACAGCGTCTACTAATTGTTGTAGATCTTGTGCATTGTCTGCAATCAATACTGTATCATCTGCATATCTAATGTTATTGGTGTTTCGTCCTCCAATGCTGATTCCATTTATATCTTCTACATTCCTGAAAATATGTTTACTGTATAGGGAAAAATGATCTGGAGACATTACACATCCCTGCCTAACACCTCTCTTAATAGGTTGATATTGTCCCACTTCATTATCAATCCTTAAGGCAGCTTGTTGTTTCCAATATGTTTTTTTTTCTTCATAACTCTAATGTCTTTCCCATCAATTTGTAGATCTGCAAGCATATCCACCATGTTGACATGTCTACCTCTATCACAAGCCTTTGTGTAGTCAATAAAGCAAAGGTGTATATCCCTGTTTACTTCTATAGCACGTTCAATAACTGTTCGCAGCATATACACAGCATTTACTGTACCCTTTCCTTCTACAAACCCACATTGTTCTTCCCCTATTTCAGGTTGTATTTTCTTCCTCACTCTTTGCATGATAATTCGTAGCAAAATCTTTGTGATGTAACTCATTATACTAATTGTTCTATGTTGATCACATTCCAAGGCTCCTGATTTCTTTGGGATTGCAATAAATACAGAGTTACAAAATTCAGAAGGTATATCTCCAGTATCATATAATGAGTTCAGCAGTCTTGTGACTTGCTCTCGTCCAAATTCTTCTAAAGCTTTAATCATTTCTGTTGTGATGTTATCTACACCGGGGGCCTTGCCAGCTTTCATATGCTTAAGAACATTTCGAACCTCCAAATAAGGAAAGCTTCCCATAAAATGTCACAAGCTTTGAACATTTTTTTTTTTTGGTTTGGTTCGATCGCTTTGAAATCAATCGTAGTTCATACACGAGATCCTACTTCAGGCTTTTCGGGCATTCCCTAAATAAACTCAGTTGCAAGTACAGTTAGCCTACAAGGGAAGGCTTTTGACGAGATATTACCATCTTATTTGTCTCGACTTCAGAAAGACGTCTAGTGGCAGGATTGTTAGTTAAGCCTGGGTAATAAATACATAATTTTTACTATTTGTGTCTTCTTTTCTGAGAGCCTGCTTTAGAGACGGAGAGAGAGCGAGAGAGCGAGTGAGAGTAAATGAGGTGATCTTAGATGAGAAACACTCAATTACATATGTATATGTGAATACATCATTATCTCATCGCATAACTCCAGCATATTAAAAGATCAACTAGTACAATCATCACCATCATTGTAACATACGATACCTTAACCATCAGTTTTCCAGGAAATTAGGTCTCAACATATCTGACCGTATAAATAACGAGCTAGCTCGTGTTCTAAAAATGTCGTGCTTTTGCATTTGCGAGCGCTATCAAGAACAAACTACCTGAACAGTTCAAGAAGCCTGTCACGTGGCAAGACCAACAACACAACAAGAAACAACAGACTCACAAGATGTGCAGCGTGGGAGCCGACAAGACCCCAAAGAAGACGAGTGGAGAGATCCTACACGTGAGCTGCAGCAATGAACCTGAAACTATAGACAGTACTGAAGCTAACACGAGGAAGAGCGACAACATCCCATTACAGACAAGAGCCAAGACAGCCGAGAAGAAGGAGGAGAAAGACACCAGATTCGGAAACACCGAATCAAAGACAGTCAGATGGGTTGTCACGAGTATCCATGTGGAGCTGACAGATGAACAAATCCTGACGCAGCTAAAAGAAAAGAATATCCACATCCGAATCTAGAGGGCAAAGCGGATCCTAACGTAATCAAATGGTTACGACTGAGGGCAGCGACATACCGATCGAAGTGATGATGAACAAGGGAGCTCAACAACCAGAACGATTCATCCCTAGAATCACACAATGCTCAGGATGACAGAGGGCCGGCCACAGCAGAACAACATGTCGCAGTAAGACAGAGATCTGCCGATACTTCGCCTATCATCACGCCTTCAAGGAGTGTCCGCTGGCCAAACAGGACACGGACTTCCGAGCACCCAACAACAAGAGAAAGTGCACAAACTGCATGGGCAATCATGGATCAAGATACTTGGGCTGCCCGTACATCCAAAGACACAGAGACGTATTAAAGATCGCTATTACCACAAAGACGCCATATAAGGATGCAATGCGGAGGTGCTAGACAGCCACGCGCATCTCACAAGCCGAAAGATCACAACTACAAAGCCAGATCGAGCTAAAGAAACAAATCAAGCTACTTCAGACACCGGTACCAACCAGGGACAATGAAAATCTTCTTGCCGAAATAAAGGAGATCCAGCAAAACATAAAAAAGAAGTGGAGGAGACGACAATGGCGGAGACGACAAAGAAGAATGAAGAGATCATACGAGACATAAAAGCTGAGAGAGAAATGCTAAAATCTAAAAGGGAGCCAACCCAAAACAAACCAGCAGAAGCCACGGAAAAGATCACTGAGAAGCCGCAAGATGAAACCCAACAAAAGACCGAGCCGGAACCGCAAGCTAAGTCCTGCAGCCCAACCACGACGCCCAATAGGGAACCATTATCCCACCGAATCTCTAGAGGCGGTACAGAATACCCACTTCCACTTACCCTGGAGGAGTGCCAAGAATCGTAAAAAATGGAGGAACGCAGGCTAAATGAATACAAAAGACGCAAGCAACGAAAAGAAAACAAGAAGCCCAAGAAAATCAAGGGGAAAACAATGTCCCGCCAAACCTCCGAAGAATACCCAGATGTATACTCTGACGACGAACACGAATATGGATACTATCTTGATGACGGAGAAATCATCCCATGGCTGACCACAGAGGAAGAAATCGAATGGCAACAGAAACTCAAACTCGATAGAGAACAAAGGCGCAAGGAAGAAAATGAAAACATCGAAAAGTTTCTACATGCAATACAAAAAAAGGAGGGGTAAATACCAAATAAACAATCCATATAAGGACTACAACCAGCCAAGCAAGACGCCCCAGGAGCCAGCACTGACAAAGAAACCACCGAAGGAGATAGGCATAATGGATCAACGCCAACCCCCCCCCCCCCCCCCCACATATAATCTGTCCGAGTGAGGACTAACTCGTAAGAGCGTACAAGACAAAATCAGGGTTAAAAAACACACAAAAACCACGGATCAAAACTCTAACGACGGCTGAAAGAAGCAGGTTTGACGAGACCGAATTTGGAATATTTGTTTACGAATCAAGTCAAGTGAAGTCAAGTGTTCAAATTAGACTAGGAGACTGTCAAGGTGTTGAGGAGGACATAGATAGGACAAGGGACAGAATGGAGGTAATGACATATAGGACATAGATAAGGACTCTACAGGGGAGTAGATAGAGGAAAGATAGACACAAGCTAGGACTTAGAACAGTCATAAGACAGGACTTAGGTGGGGACGCGGACGTATCATAACCAGGACACCGCCAGGACCTGCCCTGAGGATGGGAGGGGACGCTAGTTCACGGGATACCACCCTGAACAGACTAGACGTTAGTACAACCCAGGTTAGCACGGACAGACTGCTGTACTGCGAGACAGGTACAATAGCACTAGGGTTTACTGACCGCACGGGATTCAGGACGGCAAGGCCAGCCAGCCGGCTAAAAACCGTCAGACGAGACACGACAGCTTTCGAGAGAGGACACTTGTGTATTTCCGAGTGCAAATGCTTAGTTTGCTAGGGCGCCAGTTGGAGATAGCGAGTGTGGAGTTTGAGTAAATGATTGTGCATAAGTATTGTAAAGAAGGCGACAAATGAATATTTGTTCAGGCAGTCACCGCGTGGTTATTATATGTAATTATCTCAGGTTCGCCTGAATTAAAAGACATGATGTACCATCCAGACGACGGATGTTTCTTTGGGTGTGGATGAAGTAGCGAGTGCCTGTGTTTGTGTGATTCAAGATGTTGACAGAGACAACATATTGTGTGTAAGCCTGTGTCTCAATTGAGGCCATCGATTGGTCGGGTTCCCCGGTCTAGGTTTCAGATGGGTGTTGCTAAGCGTTAGCATTTCACTTGTCATGTAAACCAGCACGGAACAAGTCGCCTCCTGAGGCTAAGGAGACTGTTTAGCCCAATATTTTGCTCTCTGGTGCATAGATCCGTTTATAAACTCATTATAAATACTATCAGCGTTAAATAACTCGACTTGTGACAATGAGAAGCATAATATATGAAAATCATAATGTCAACAACTCAACTGACAGGCATCATCGGGTACTTCTCTCACACCATACAAGAAACTTGCAAGTCGTGTGGGAGGCAAAATGCATGGTCCATTTTTATTGCCGTTGGCTCGCTAACAAGCAGTAGACAGTCGCTATTGAAACACACCACATACAGTCACAGAATTATCTAACATAAACTGCTACCCTATGCTAACTCTATCTATTCAGTGAACACAAATCTCCTAGCCCTATTCTAACGATGTGAACGCTACAAAGTCCGGTCTCCCGTCTCTGACCAACTTCTGTCCCATGGTCACACACCACGCGGCGTGACCTTCACCTTGGTGCGTGTTACCTCACATCGCACGCCGTTGGCAACCGTGGCTTGTTGAGTGCATACTCAACTGTGCTGTGGCTACACGAGGTGTGATGTTATCGTGATGAGAGTGCTAACTCTCTGAACAACGCCTGCGTGTCTCATGAGGGAGTGGCTAACCTTCTCCTATTACCTCATCTCCCCTGCCCTTGCCTCGGGCACCGTATCTCCTCCTGGTCTCTTCAGGATTGACCGCTCTCCCTGGCGGAGGGGATGCGGTCGAGTCTTTGACACACACCCACCCCTCTTGTGTTGCGTCATCAACTTTCACTCATTGGTTGTGACGCAAGAGGTTCCTAAACAAAAAATTAGTGTCTCTAATTTTTGTCAAAGACTCTAGATAACCTGGCTTTCGGCATTCCAATAGACTATTAATAACTATTGTCACAATGTAGCAAAGCCTTACTTGGCTACTGGCAATCGCCACAAACTTGACTGGTTGGCGTGAGCCCTCTTCTCACATGCTATATTATATTTATTAGAGGTATGTCTGAACCGGACCGTTGTCATATAAGACCTGCCCTCAAATAGTAAATTAACTTACTACCCATACAAAGTTGACTTTCTTAGGGTCAACACATGAATTGCTTCATGTCCCCCATATAATATTTAACAACCATTATACAAGAGTGTGTGCGACAGGCTTTACCTACTTCGCTTCCGCACGTAAAGCTTTATTTCACTGTTAATTTAGTTCTTCGTTGTCTATTATGTCCCCTGACCCGAAGTTATCTGCCTTTGATCTACAAATAGTGTATGCAATTTATATATTTGTTTTTCTGGTTGTTTGCGTGTTTGGATGTAATAAATCTACTAATCTAACTTCTAAGCTATGTTTTTAACTCCTATGTGTATGTATGTTAGTTTTTTAAGTGTCATAATTTGGTTAAATGTGGCCACAAACAGGTGTATAACACTAATTCGCAGTCCACTTTTGTGGGCGTGGGTTCAGATCCCACTTCTGACACCACGATTACCCTGGCCTGTCAACAACTCAACTGACAGGCATCATCGGGTACTTCTCTCACACCATACAAGAAACTTGCAAGTCGTGTGGGAGGCAAAATGCATGGTCCATTTTTATTGCCGTTGGCTCGCTAACAAGCAGTAGACAGTCGCTATTGAAACACACCACATACAGTCACAGAATTATCTAACATAAACTGCTACCCTATGCTAACTCTATCTATTCAGTGAACACAAATCTCCTAGCCCTATTCTAACGATGTGAACGCTACAAAGTCCGGTCTCCCGTCTCTGACCAACTTCTGTCCCATGGTCACACACCACGCGGCGTGACCTTCACCTTGGTGCGTGTTACCTCACATCGCACGCCGTTGGCAACCGTGGCTTGTTGAGTGCATACTCAACTGTGCTGTGGCTACACGAGGTGTGATGTTATCGTGATGAGAGTGCTAACTCTCTGAACAATGCCTGCGTGTCTCATGAGGGAGTGGCTAACCTTCTCCTATTACCTCATCTCCCCTGCCCTTGCCTCGGGCACCGTATCTCCTCCTGGTCTCTTCAGGATTGACCGCTCTCCCTGGCGGAGGGGATGCGGTCGAGTCTTTGACACATAATATATGAGAAACATAATATATGTGAAACCATAATGTATGAGAAACATAATGTTTGAGAAACATAATGTATGAAAGATAGAATGAATTAAATGAAAGGTATAAGAAGGGGGAAATGTTAGACGAGTGTTCATGCTCAGTTCTCAACCCTTTGAAAATAACGTTCAATTTTTCGTTAGTTCGTTTGTTGACTATCTCTCAATCTCCGTCTCTCTCTCTCTCTCTCTCTCTCTCTCTCTCTCTCTCTCTCTCTCTCTTCTCTCTCTCTCTCTCTCTCTCTCTCGCTCTCTTTCTCTCGCTCTCTCTCTCCATCTCTCTCTCCATCTCTCTCTTTCTCTCTATCCCTCTCTTTCTCTCTCTCTATCTCTCTCTCTCTTTCTCTCTTTCTCTCTCTCTCTCTCTCTCTCTCTCTCTCTCTCTCTCTCTCTAACACACACAAAAACATGCACAACCTGTATATCTACACGACGATTCTAAACAACTTACCTACAAACAGGGATACAATCGCATATACACACAAACCCACACAATCTCACAACCCACAGAGACGATTGGAGAACACTGAATTCTGCAACTCTTACCTGTAATTAAATGTTAAAATGACAGGCCCAGGGCCAGATTCCAGCACCAGTGAACAGTTGGCATTAGCTATGTGAACATCACCGTCGTGTGCACTCTGGATAATGAACTGCTGGGTGGTCTCGTCGAGTCTCACAAGCTGGGCTGTGTATGGTCTACATAATTCGTAGGTTACAGTAGTCTGTGGAATTGCATGCAACAACCTCTTAGTGTTTAGTGTTTGTCTAACTGGTAAGTAAAGTGATTGTACGTGCTCCTATTCTCAGCCAAATTAACTATACTAAAACAGAAAAAAAAAAAAACGGTCAGAGTACTAATAGCACGCGTATTTCTTGTGGATACATGAGGGTATGTTAAAGGTTTAGAGTGGACATTGAATACATCAGCTGAAAGACAGAACACATCAACTTAAGAACACATCTGCGCCTTCTAATAAAAGTGTTTGAGTTTAGTACCGGATCTTTGGTGAAGGGGATTTCAGACGCAATTCGTAATTCAGCATACCGCGTTCGAAATACAGATGCGGGCTATTTGGCAGCAGACTGCCTTACGTTAGTTTTAATAACATGGTATGCGTGCCGGTAGTTCGGAAAGTAATGGCAAATAATGACTGTAAATTTGCCAAGAAATCAGAAACAGCCAAAAATGCTGGAGTTGACTGCAACGTCCTGTAAAGGATATGCAACTTTATGTTTAGAGTAACGTATTACAATTTAAGCCGGTCTCTCTGGCTGTGGGGTTACAACACTTTCTCTCTGTAATCCCGTTTATCACGCAGAGTCTCGCAGCGGAGCGAGAACTGAGGTGGTTCGACCCCCGCTCGTGACTTGCGGATACTGAGCCGGCCGCTCAGAAAGCAATGGCAAACTACTGAGCGTAATCTTGCCAAGAGATCAACAGACAGCTGAAAGATGCTGCTGTTGACAGCTAAGTCCTGTAAAAGGATACGCAAAACATTTTATTACAATTTAAAGGACGAAAAGGGAACAAGCAGATCTATCTATCTTGAAATTAATATTGATGAATGTTGATTATTAAAACGCATAAAATTGAGTATAATACATACACTCACACACACACACACACAAACACACACACACACACACACACACACGTTCCACCGGAACCATGCACATATATGCGCACGCACACTCACAAATACATACATGAAACCGAGGGGACAAAACGAAGAACTTGTGAAAAGTGATGTGAGGTTTAACACAACTCTGACAGCTTTCGGGCCAAAGAAGAAAAAGAGTAAAAACGGAGAAAACCTCTCAATACCCCAACTCTCAAGAAAAGGGATAGTAATTAGTAAGAAGATTCAGGATTCTTCGGACAGGGGATGGAACTATAGTTTATTTTCCATCCCAGGCAGAAGATTACTCCTAATGATGTGTTAGCAACAATGAATTCACAAACTAAACTTACACAGAGATAAAAAAAAAATCATCATCCATCCATCATGTGCTATGCTGATAAGAGTGGGCGGTCACGTTTTACCATCTCACTCGATCACCAGAGTCGTGGATCAGCTCCGTTTTCCTGTCTCAACCATGCCACATGGCCAAGCCATCCAGATATTTACTTCTAGGTCTTCCCCCTGGTATCTTCCCTTCGATGTTGCCAGTTGTTACCAAGTTCTCCAAGTCATTTCTTCTCATCATCATCATCATCAAGTGCCGTGCCGGCTGGCGTAGGCGTTCATGGCTCTCCACAGATCTCGGTCTTTGGTTTTCTGGATCAACTCTGGTCGTTCACTAACTCTGATATGTGTTTTGCCATGAAGTCTTGGGAAGATAATGTGGTGGTGTCCCCTTGCCTTCCACATTCACATGGTGGTCTTTTAATTATGCCTTTGACAGCCATTTCCGACTGTCAGGACAAGTGAGTGCCCTGCTCTGCTCAGCTGCAGAGTTGTCCACTTATTCCGGTTGATACTCGGTCCCCAGAGCTGTGTTAGCCACAACGTAGTGTGTTTCCATCCTCAACCACGGGGAGGTGCAGTTGGAATTTTCCCTTCCTAAAGTTATGGTCTACGACCAGAACTCTCCAGTACTTTCTTCTCATAACATGCCAAAATAAATTTGACTGTCTACGCCTAATGACTCCAATCAGTTACGATCTTTATTTGTTACTTGAAGGACTTGTTCATTAACAAATCAAGACCACAAATACAACTTTATTAAACAACCTCCAAGGTCAACTAATTATCACTAGCATCAATAACAACAGATTAGATATTATGCAAAGAGCAACAAACGAAATTCTAAGGTGTAGGAAAATTATGGGTGCCAGTGAAAACTTATAAAGACTATGCGAAACCTTCATATAATTACAAGCAAAAAATGTAAGTAACAGAATAGCAAAAAACACAATGTAGGTATCAGTGAAAATGCTGGTACATACATATTTGCATGTGTCAGTATAAGGCATCCCAGGATAATAGGTAACATTCTCAAACGATAAGCTGTCGAGATTATTCCCGAGTCCACGTGGTTCCCTGACCAGTGTAGAGCTGTTAGCCCGTTCTGTGGTCATCAGTATCTAGTGGACATGTTAAACAATATGATGTTCATTCAGTACAAATGTGCGGTTAATTGCTGCTTCTTATATGATTTTATTAATTCATCGAGAAATATCTACTAGCCACGATCACGAGGGAACTTCACATGAAAATCTCAAATGTTTAGTTTGTTTAGTTTAGTTTAGTCGATGGATCAACATCACGGCACACGGGTGCAACCCATAAGTGCTCCGTTCTCCTCCTAACTCAAATCTGAGTCTGGAGAAACTCAGCTCAGTGCACGAACTCCGTAGCACCAGCGAGGATCCTGAAAATACTTTGGGTAGATTTTTAACTCGAAATTTTGCCCAGCCAGCGCCGTTAAGCTACTCTTTTTCGATTTCCAACTGCCAAGGGATTGTTTTACGTGCGCAACAATAAACACGGGCGTCCGATCTCACTACCCAGACACCAGGAGAAATTTATTATTAGACGTCCACGTGAAAAAATCCCGGCAACACCGAGGCTTGAATCCCGGACCTCCAACACCCGAGGCGGACACCATACCTCGAGACCACGCAACTCCTCTGAAAAAAATTCTCAAAAGTGCTGTAGCAATTACAATAACCATACCATCGTCTGGTATCGTGTCAATATTGTTGTTACGGACGTCACTAGGGTTAAGCATGTGAAATTCTGGTGCAGTCGAACACAGTGACGTCATAAGGACCGTGCAAATATTGCCGCCCTACTTTTTACACACCCCAACGAGGAGCAGCGTTCTGTTATCCGTTTTTTTTATTCAGTGAAGGGGTGAAACTTACAGGAATTCATCGTTGAAAAAGATCCATTATGGTGATTCATGCCTGTCAGACCAGCAAGTGCCTTAATGGAATAGGCAGTTTCAAAACGACGTGACTTCTGTGATAGACTTTTTTGGTCCGACGAAGAGGTACAGCACACGCGACCAAGATAATTTTTTACAGCACTTTATTGACCCAGGAGGACTTGCTTGAATGCAGCGGTGACTACATCTAAAAATATGATACATTGGGACTTTACTTTTTCAGAATATATTCACCAAAATCAACAACAATTTAAGGCTTCCGTTTGAAGCCCCCTCGTGCCTTGGATATCACTGTTAGGACGTTAACAACGGTTTGCGCCTTTGTTATATATAACTCATTCACATCCTAGTAGCTGATGGTATAGAGTAACACAAACCTGTTTGAATAAAGCAACAAGCAATTATTAATCGAAAGTAACACATATTTAATAGTAAAAAGTTAGTACAAACAGTGATTGATATATAGTAGTTGTTAGTATAGAATATTACACATTTGTTGGTATAAAGTAACACACATTTGTAAATGTAACAGCAGTAGTTCGGATAATTTAATAAGAAACGCACAAACAAACCATCGTTTACTACATAAATACTAGTTAAATAATTTTTGGTTGTATACAGTTATAAACAAGTATTAATGTAAACTAACACACAGTTTTCAGTTTAATGTATCAAACAAATATTTGAATAAAATTACTCTAAATTTTTAATATCAGTACTGGGTTTGTCCAGATTGCGAGATCTATGCATCGTTCTCTCTAGGAGATGATGATTTATCTGTCTTTCATACCATGTGCCGGATCCCAAAGGGCCCTGATTGCATCTGCCTTATCGTGCACTAAACCACGCCAGGAGGTGCAGACCCAGCTAATATGTATGCCTGCTCGTTTCCTCACACACCAGCATTTTCTGGGGGGTGGGGGTGGAATTCAAGCGGATGCTCTCTTTCTTTAATTTGTGAGCTGAAGCATGACACTCTTCACCAGGCATGCCTGACTTCACCCTTGTCAGTATGATCTATGAGTCTGTTCTGATCAGGATATGCGTCTGCTCTCCTGCCCCTGGAACACCGCAGTAATTGCCTTCACCTCTATTTTCAGATTAAATTACGTGGTATGCCAGGGTCTCTTCACTAAACACCGGCCATTAATCTTTACTATGAATACAAATACACTTCTATTGCCTCTAAACACAGAGCAATGCTTGTAGATGACAGCTTTTGAGTGTCTAGTTGGTCGTGCGTCGAAGTACACTTGTTCCTGAAGCGAAGCGCTGTCGTCATTTGGAGGTGACAGGTTCGAATCCCGGTCGGTAACTATAACTTTCAAATGTTATGTTGTCTATTGCGTCCTCTAGGCTCTACTTCCTTCTTCTCCTTCTGTGAGCGCCAAACAATACTATGTGAGTTTATTTATGTAACTGTCTCAGTGGCTTCAACGGGTTCCCCAGTTGTTTTCCTGTGTAATGCTTGAAGATGAGAGTACGTCAACTGAGCGCGAATTGTTGTGAATCAATTGTCGAATCTCCCATTCAGAGCAGCTTGCTGTCCAGAACTTGCATTTTGACCCTGCACAAGTTTGACAATTCCTCTGGCGTTCTGAACTGTTGCTCTCATCTCATAATATTTTCAATACATACACTCATCATACTGTGTCATCTGTCTGCGCCATCCATGATTTTCCTTATTTCAGTCTGTGGCCATTAACTGTGTGCAGAGCTTCATGCGGTAGGCAATCCTCGCATGAGACCACAGGCAAGCCAAGGAATAGTATAGTCATGTGTGACGAAACGGACCAGATTCCGTCTGTCCTCTGCATTATTACCCTTTGGTCGGAATAAGACGATTGTCTCCCATCAGATTGGGAACATCGCTAGGGAAATCCCCGGCTAAAATAGCCCTGACGTCATGATTCGAGGGTGTTCTAGAAGAGGCTAAAAGGGAATAGGCAATGTGTGTACGTGATGTTTGCTGTCACGTAGGACCCACAATTACATCGGGTAGTACGAGATTCTAGAGTTCTCCGTGACCCATGGGATTCTCTAGGCACGAGATGTAATTGTGACTGCGCACTTAGCTATCCGCGGTCAGTCGCCACCAAACTATCGCCAGAGACGGCCGTAATGACTGCTGTAAAGAGATGTCTTTTGTCGCTGCCACACGGGACACCTGCAGTCAAGAAATGTGACTCTAGGATCCAAGGTACTGTCTTAATACAATATTAGTTAACCGTTATCCTTAAATGAAACGCCGGCCGTCGAAATACTTTTAAGCGCCGAACGTAAAATAATTGTCTCTGCGAAGCGAGTAGATTTTCTTCCGCGTGTCTGCATTTCTAATTAGCAGCTATCGATCGGCTAGGAAATATTTAGGTCAGACGTCGGCTGTATTAACTGGTGTGTGTGCGTGTAAACATCAGGCCTGTGTAATTTGTCCCAGCTGATCTGTTGTGGAAATCTAATGTTATTGTAGCGGATAGAATGTAAAGATTTTAGGTTACCATTATATGCATTGTTAGTGAAAGGTAGGATGATGTTATCACTGCTATGTGTAAGTAGATTTGGGTATTTTACCAACTTTGAAGCAAGTGTGTTAACTATCGTGTTTAGTGAATACATTCTTAGGACAGTGAGGAATTTTGACACAAGTTTGATTGTGTGATGCTAAAGGCAGTAATAGTGATAGGTTATTAGCTTGAGCTAGCCAGTAATAGGTTGTTTGCTTAGCTAGTACGTGCTATAATGTATACCTTACGTAAGTGGTGTTTCTTAATTCCTGGAATCAAGGTGTTTGTATTTCCATTCGGATGTGACGGTAAGTATTGGCTAAGTGATGATGCCAGTGATATTCCACCTCTAGTAAGAAATGTTTTGTATTTTCTTTATAGAGGTAGATAGGAATTATCTGTGGATTTCTGATGTCACTTCTTGTTTATATGCCCGCCCACTGGAGTGAATGTGCGTGCCCGATCGTGCGTATAATGTCTTTTAGACCGACTGGTTATTTGGCCTGTCCGACCAAAGTGATTGTGCGTATGGTTGAATTAACATACCCGACCGAGAGCGATGCGACACTCTGCAATCGAGGCTGTAGCGCTAATGATGATCTGAACTTCAAACAGAATCTTGTCTGTCTCTACAGTTCTTCTCTTCTAATAACCCCGACTCTGTTGGTGGGATAACTTAACCACTAGGACGTGATAGTTATATCCAAGTCATTTAGGCTGCACTTGAGGGGGGACTGGAGATTTAATGGATAAGGGGCTGGATTCCACTCGACACTAAACGACGTAGCCTAACTCGCCACGGAACCAAGGTTCTCTTTTGCCACAGCAGCTGTGGGGAAGATTACTCGGTGGATTGCCACCGTATCTGTGATATATCTGCACAGACTTGACCGTCATGGGTGAAGGTCAATTAATAAAGGCCAAACCTGTTCTGGGACAGAGATCCCAGGACGAGAAAGCTGTGGCTTTTGTTTGAGTTTGTTAATTTGTTATTAACAATTCTTGTTTATAATTTGTTAATGCCATGTTAATGAATTATGATGTATATAATTTATTAATGGTATATAGTCATTAATGAGTTATGTTTAATTAATTGATCAATGGGTTAAGTGATTGATTAATTGTTGAGTTGTATGAGTGAGGAGGATATGTCCGGCTGGACACCTCCTAGATAATGTAATCGCTACACTGAAAGTTAAGCAGGTGTATTTTATTATTTTGGTTGGTTGAAGTGGAGGAGTGAAATAACACCAGATATAGGATACAATGACAGAGTCAAACAGTCTACTCTGGTGCTATCGGGCCAGCAGTGCCCAAACCAGTTACTTGACTATATACTTGTGTACTATTGCTTTCTCTTGCACCCTCATGCCTGTACCTTGTAGTTAAGAGTTGATCTATGATGTTGATGATCTCATATATCTTATGTGATATATATTACTCTGATGCATGTGTAAAGGTTGAGATGCATGTTAGTCCTAAGTTGTAGCCAGGTACTCACACCGACCTCCATGTTTCAGGATCTGTTATATATCTAATGGAGATTTATGAATTAGACCATAAACTCAAGAGGACCAGCTTACTCCAGTGCCAGTCAAGATGATGTTTGAGGCAATACTGGGAGCGGTCATCTGAATCTGCCAAGGTCAACACTTGAGAGAATCTGAGTTAGAATATCCCGGTAGGTCTATGCTAAGACCGCCGCGACGAGTCCGACGAGAAGTTAGTCAACCGATCCAGGTTGGATCGAGGACTGAAGCGTCTCTGGATTCACACCGGTAAGGTACTTGTGCAGTTCTAAGATAACTCTGGGGTGACTTGTATACTTTCAAGGAAATGAGTTCCAGTTGTGTTGATGAGAGCGAATTCTGTTTACTAGTCCCGACAATGACATGTTTATTATGTTTCCGGCCCGGCTGGGTCGTAAACGGACACATTGTATAATTCATGTTAACTACGGTGTGAATCTACAGTTGTGATCCGTACTGAAACCTGAACTTGGTCAAGTGACCAACAGAAATTGGTTATTCTTGTGAACACCTAAGTGACATTCTTGTTAGGGTAGGGATCTACTCCATTCCTAGGTGTTGGTGGACAACGACATTGAAAACTGTGAAGGTATTAGACACCTACAGAACTGTGAAGCATAGTGACTTGTGAATATGTTGAGTTTTTACATTCACCTGTTGGAGCATTCAATTGTGCCAATGTTCTTATATGGAGCCAGCGCTCCTGTTATAGGTTGCAGACTGTTTTCCCATTAAATTGAGAAGCCGAAGAGCAGCCAGGCTCTTAGATACGATTGTATCGTGCTACAGTACTTTTCTTCACTGGGGGACATCTAGAATTCTAGGGTCGGCCCAGACGTCATCAGCGAAGTGGAACTTGTGAGTTATTACGTCATCGAGGGATGACCAGCGAACTTTGGTGAAGTGTCAGTCAGGTATTAGTCATACGCCTGACCAGTCCGAGATCTTACTCACGGTGGAAGGAGAGAACTTCAGAAGGGTCTACGCCTTGGAGTTCCTTTGCACTGGAGGTTCCTCGGTTGAGTCGTTAGCCACGACGGGACGACAGCACGAACTGAAGTCACATGCTCTATGATGAAGACTGATCATCGGTAGATCTTCTCGCTGTTCTCTAGCAGCCCGTGTACATATCGTCTTCTATCCAGGTTTTTTAGCCATCCCTCTCTTAGTTCAGTTGATGTATTCAGAAATTAAAATTTGCTTTGTTAGCCATGGCTTTGAGTACTAGTATGACTGGTGTCTTGTCCGAGCCTCCTGTGGGTAGGAATCCATAAGTGGGGAGGGGAAGGTCAGCTGTTCCGGCTTGTGTGGGGCCTGGTAGATGTAAAGTCCTATTGGGGTGGTCGGAGCAAAGGCTGGGGATATTAACTATAGTAACATACCTGTTTAAGCCCCGGGGGTCTTGTTACAACCTCCAGTGCAAAGGAAGAGTATAGTCGTGTACCAAGGCAAATCAAGTAACAGTATACGTACGTACATGCGACTAAGGCAAATCAAGTAACAGTTAGTTAGTTAGTTAGTTAGTTAGTCAGTTAGTTAGTTAGTTAGTTAGTTAGTTCGGTAGGTAGTTAGTTAGTTAGTTAGTTAGTTAGTTAGTTCGGTAGGTAGTTAGTTAGTTAGTTAGTTAGTTAGTTAGTTAGTTAGTTAGTTAGTTAGGTAGGTAGTTTGTTAGTTAATTCGTTAGTTCGTTCGTTAGTTCGTTAGTTCGTTAGTTAGTTCGTTAGTTAGTTAGTTAGTTAGTTAGTTAGTCGATTGATTGGTTGGTTGGTTGGTTGGTTGATTGGTTGGTTGGTTGGTTGATTGGTTGGTTGTTGGTTGGTTGGTTGGTTAGGTAATCGACAGATCATCCTCATTGCACATCGAATAATTTAGTCCATAAGTGCTCGAATCCCTTCTCAGCAAATCCCGCAGCGTGTAGCGACTAACGAGACCAGTTCTGTGTTGGTTTATCGATCTTCTTTGGCTTCCTGCGTAGTGTTCTTGTTTGGCCACCCCTCTTTTAATTTTCTCTTCTCGCCGTCTGACCATGGTTGTAGATTCACACTCATCACTTGGTTCTTACTTCTCGTAGAACATTCAGAATGTCAGCCTGGTCCATAGCGCGTCCATCCTCCACAGTAGCCTCACCTGCGAGCTTGTCAGCCAGCTCATTTCCTTGTACTCCCGCATGCTCTGGCACGAAGATGAAACTAATCTTTGTCAGCCGAGACCGCTCCAGAGACAGCAACCAATCTCTTCGGATCCACCCCATCTCTATCCTCTTGAGCATGCTCATTGCGTCGCAAATGAAACATGCCCTTGTGAATGTCTGTCACTCGAGCCATGTTATTGCTTTACTTACTGCCATGACTTACATAGTCAGGCTACTTATGGTCACAACAAAAGCACCAGAGTCATCCTTCGCAATTCTCCCTCTGGCCTGAGCCGTAAAGGCCCATGAGCTTCTCACACGTCGGACCACTGCCCCATCTGTATAAATGACAGTATACGCGTGTAGATGCGACCAAGGCAAATCAAGTAACAGTATACTCATGTACTTGCGACCAAGGTAAATCAAATAACAGTATACTCGTGTAGATGCGACCAAAGCAAATCAAGTAACAGTATACTCGTGTACATGTCACTAATGCGAACCAAGTAACAATATACTCGTATACATGCGACTAAGGCAAATCAAGTAATAGTATAGTCGTTTACATGCCACAAAAAGTTGAGCTGAACTAAGTCAAGGACCGACGTCACAGCAATCAGTACATTCCCATACCTGCCCCTTCCTTATCTTCAATAGTCAGCGAAGAGTCCCAATATTGAGGAGATGAAATGGTCAGTACACACGGATCGCGTTGATATCCCAAAGCAAAAACAAAGGGGGTGGGGAGCGGTGGTCGTGCGCCTGTGTGACCAGATGGAGAAGGCGGGGGAACAGATTGAGAACCAGTATGTGGAAGAATGAGATTGTGGGGATCGGCAGGGGTTCTGGAAGAGTCTCAGGAGTAGGAGAACTTTCAATCAGATAGCGGTGGGAACGATTAGTAGTGTGACTCTTTTTTGGCTGTTGAACGAGGGGACGGAGCGCGTATAAGAATGTCCTGAGTGCAGTGATGTCGGTTCTTAGCTTAACTCACCTCAACTCAGCTCCCAAAACATGTCTAGTTTGATGCCAGTTTGAGATGGCAGCCGGAATTTCTTTTAACCCCGCCTCCAGAATATTCCAATACATGACACCAGCGTCAAAAAGCAAGCGTATTACATGTGCGATGCAACAGTGGATGTTTATCCCAAACCTGTAGCCTTCTCTCATGTGAGCTTGGGACAGCCAACAATTCACTTGAGTAACGGAGCGGCTAATCCTTCTGCAAGGATACATCAACAGTGGGAGACGCTGTAAGCTGGATGTGATCAGCGCCTCAAACTGAAGGCTGGGTAAGAGGTTAATTCTTATCAATAATCTAGATAAATATCTAAAACAAGGCTGTTGCAGATCTACAATAATTGCTGGACATAATGCAGAATTCCACAAACATGATACCTCTCCTAAATCCACGGAAATGCCGCTCTAGTTCCTACAGCTATAGACAAATTAACCTTACCAGATATGTATATATATCTGTCTTGAGTTAAAGAATCTGACGCCCGTCTATATATACTTCAATTTAGGACGGAGTGCTTTATAAAAGAAGCACATTTGACAAAAGTGGCTTTGGTATGCTTGGTATAGAGTTTGAAGGACAAACCGCCGCCTTGTCTAACTGTCTATCAGGTTATCGCGGAGAATACACAATGATATTGCTGATATTCTGTACTCACCTCATAGGGCCTTGTTCCAACAAACCGCTGTATGTTGAATAAAAGTGTAGATTTGCTGTACTCCGGAAGTATGAAAGATATCAGGTGACCATTCATCCAGTCACCACAATATGTGACTCCATGAAGACAGAGGTACTCATGTGAACAATAAGCATGAAATGTCCTGAAAGAGACAAATCAAGTAGCATATTCTGAGATGAGCTTCACAATATGAACCAGTGCCGATTCGTTACTGTCACGCTCCTTGATGTTTAGTTTTGAATGAGACGGTCATAAAAGTTATTTTTCCATTGTTGCTATTTTTTTTTTTTAATTTAGAAGATATGAGAGGAACTACCATTAGGGGATGTAACATAAATATCATTACATATGCTGATGATACAATATTGATTGCAGACAACAACCAGGATCTGCAAGATTTAGTAGATGCTGTTGTTGTACACAGTGAACAACTAGGGTTATAATTAAAGTGTAAGAATACAAAGACTATGGTAGTCACTGGGAAGAAAGAAATACCACAATGTAATATACAAGTAAATGGGGAAATTCATAAATAAGTGAAACGGTACAACTATCTCGGAACAATCATAACACCTAATGGGAAGTGCCTTGACGAGATTAGAACAAGAATCGTCATGGCGAAGGAAGCCTTTTGCAAGATAGAAAGCAAACTAACCATTTTAAAAGATGTCAAATGCAATGGAAAAAGAGGATTTGAAGTGCTACACAGAACATGTACTTGTGTATGAATGTGAAGCGTGGACAATGCACAGACAAGCCGAAAAAACATCTAATGGCTGTGGAATGTGGTTTCTGAGAACAATGCAAAGAATACCATGGACAGGCATAAGAATCAGTGAACTGTTTCTACAAGAAACAAATGAAAACCGTAAAATGATTAGAGACATTAGACGTAGACAGTCGCAATAATTTGGACATGATATGAGAAGAAATAAAGTGGAGAACTTGGTGACAACTGGCATGAATTAGAGGAAAAGAACAAGGGGAAGGCAGGGAAGTAAATACCTGGATGGCTTGGCCACGTGGTATTATTGAGATAAGGACACAGAGATGATCCACGACTCTTGTGATCGTGTGAGATGGCGAAATATCACCGCCCACGCTTATAGATGTGGTACATGATGATGATGATGATGATGATGATGATGATGATGATGATGATGATGATGATGATGATGAAATTTTTTTTAAAGAAGAAGCAGAATAAGAAGGGCGAACAGGAGGGGGAGGGGAAAAGAAGAATAAGAACAAAAGAACATGACGAAGAAGAGGAAAATGACCTTATTTTTTATTATAAAAAGCATAGGTACAAGATTCGAGCAATTTTACAAATAAAGCTTCCGTGTTTAGTGTTGTAAATCTAAAGCATATTGCAACACACTTTATGTCAAATAAATTATAACCTTTAGCTGATACGTGCGGGGACGTCATAGTCACAGAGATGGTGAGATAAAAGAATTCATTCAAGTAAATGGACAAACGCCGGTCTCCCTAGCGAATGTGTTAAGGTCGCTGTTCGTAATCTTGTATATCCACGTACGAAACACATTTGCGCGAGATTCGACAGCGGATCGCGTCGCGATGGTTTCTTAAGGAAAGGTATGTGAGCCGGTCGTTCAGAAAGCAAAGGCAAACTCATTCATTCATTCAGTAGCATGTCCTTTGCAGAACCTCGCTCCCATAACAACCTTCCGGGAAACCTCTCGATCACAAGCAAGATGTCCCGCGTCTGATACACCCATCTGGAGATAATCCGCCACATCCTGCACCCATCTTCTCTTTGGCCTTCCTCTTCCTCTCTTCCCAGGCATATACCCTTCCATTATTGTTCACTTTAAACTTTCGTGACTTTTCAAGTGACCAAAATACTTCTATTTTCTTTGTTTTATCGTCTTTAATAGCCATCCCTCCTCAATATTCAACTCTTGAAGTATGGATGCATTTGTTCTTTTCTTTACCCAAGATATTCTTAGAACTCGTCTATATCATGTATATTCAAAGGCGTTTATGCGCTGCTCAGCTTGTTTAGTAAGTGTCCATGTCTCACAGGCGTATGTTGCAATGGGAAAGATGCATGCTCTTAAAAATTTAATTTTTGCAGTTCTGTCTGTCCCATTCCATAATTTATTCATCTGTTTTAGTCTTTGAAGAGCAATGGATAGTCGCCGTTTAATTAAGTTTAAAAATAGCAAATTACTGAACGTAAAACTTGGCAAGACATCAACAGCAGCTGAAAAATGCTGGTGTTAAATGCATTGTCCTGTAAATAGGATATGCAAAACAAAATGCACAAACAAATAATGATCACCTAAATAGCTGGTTTATTATATAAACATTTTGGGAATACTTATGTGGAGAAATCGTTCTGAGTAAAATGGGTGATGCTGGTAATGATGTATGCACGCATACACACACAACTCACATTCATAATACGACAACATCGAATTACTTTACATTTAACGTAAACAGACACTCGCCCAAAGACATTTACACAAGCTATAGAAATATATGCTCCGTGGCGAAGGTGTCACTGACGCAGTTCGTGATCCCGCATACCCGCGTTCGAAACATAGCTGCGGGTGATTTGGTTTTTTTTATAATTTATTTATTTATTTATTTATTTATTTATTTATTAAAAAAACGTATGGGTGCCGGCCATTCAAAAAGCAATGGTAAACTATTGAAAGCAAACTTGCCAAGAAAATCACAACATAAAAAACGCGTGCTGTGACATCCTGTAAAGGATATGCAACTAGCTTAATTAATAGAAATACAGTCTAAACTGATGAAATGTAAGTTAGCGGGTTTCCTGGTCATATAAATATACTGATAAAAAGCATATCTCTGAAATAAGTTTGAGAATTCGTATATCTTGGAAGTATGATCACAGAAGATGGCAGAACAGACAGAGAAATAGGAATCAGGTGTCATAAATCAGGTGCCCTTATTAATCAACTGTCATCCGTACTGAAACATCCAAACATACCTATGTCCGAAAACCGACGCATAATAAATAGCATATTCACACCAATCCTATGCTACTAATGTCAAACTTGTACCTTATCTAATTCACACTTGACAAAATACAACACTTGTGAGATGAGATGCTTGAGGAGAGTTGCCAACTTAACTACACGAGACCGAATAAGAAATGATGCTATCATACATACATTGGGATCGACCTTGCGCATCATTCGAGGGGTATTCAAAAGAAAACATTTATTTATTTATTTATTTATTGTGTTTTGGTTTTACTTTGTGTGCGAATATATTCTGAAAAAGTAAAGAACAAATGTATCATTTGTCTATGTAGTCACCAACACGTTCAATGCAAATCCTCTAGCGCCGATACAATTTTTGGACTAATGTACAAAAATATTCTCTTGGTCGCATGTGTAAACATTTATGGACCACCTGGTGTACCTCTTCACAGAAGTCACGCCACTTCCTACTCCACTCATACACTTGCTGGACTGACGGGCTTGCATCACCATAAGGGACCTTCATTCGCTGATACATTTCTATAGGTTTTTACCCCGTCAATGATCAAACAACCGATAACAGAACACTGCTCCTTTTGGTGCATGTTAAAATTGGTGCGGCCGTCTTTAAACTGTCATTATGACGTCTATGACAAAACCACCCAGATCAAGTGTCTTTACTCCGCAGAAAATCCTATCGGTCGGAAATAGATGAGTGGTCTCCCGTCTGATCTTAAAATAGCTAGGGGAAACCCTTGCTATCTTCGTCTTTACTAGAGATTTCAGAGTATATTCTAGAAAGAAAGATTGAGAGTGTCTACGTGATGTTAGCAGTCACATAGGACATCAATCCACATAGGCTTCATGGGGATCTGGAATCCACCGTGAAACAGGAGATTATCAGGAGTCGAGTAGGATTCGAAACTGAGCGCAATAGCACAGTTAAGCTTAGTCGCCAGCGGTCTGTCAACGAACGCGGTCGCAATATGATGACTGTAGAGAATTGATGTCTATGGACGCTTGCCAGAACGTGATACCAAGGCAGCTGATAATTGCAGTGACTCTTGTAACAAGGTAATTGATAAAGTACTTAGAATATGTTTATAGCGAAGTGGCGAAGTGGTAAAGCCGTTTGACTCGTGCTCCGAAGGTTGTGGGTTCGATTCCGGGCCGCACCCTTCGGTTTACGAGTTAAATGTTTCGGAGACTCCTGTGGGTCGTCGCTAAAAGCTACGGAGTTCGTGCTTTGTGCGACGCTTTCCGTGCCGCGGAAAGAGACCGAGCCATATGGGATAAAACCCGGTGCAATGAAGTCGATCCTGTCGACTTTTAAGACTTTTTTTTTTATAGCGAAGCGCCGTCCGCGTACATGATTGGTAACGAGACGCGATGTTTTCTGCCCGACCGTCTGAGTACATAATTAACTGTATTGATCGGCTAGTGACTATCTAGGTGAAGAGGCCTACTATGAATACAGGTGTTTGTCGCGCTGACACATTATGCGTGTATAGTTTGTAATATATGCTGAGTTCTGTAAAAACAGACATTATTGTAGGAAATATGACTAACGTTGCTATATTGATAATATTCACATTGATTGTTAGTGCAGTATATTTACTATGAATTCACCACTGCTACTTGTGAGTGTGCTTTAGGCAATTTAAAAGCTGTATGTTTAACAAGTGTGTTAACATTCTTGTTCCTAGATTGCATAGTTAGCGCTGTGTGGAATACTTGACACTAGTTAGGCTGTGTGATATTACTTGCATTACTAGTGATGAGTTATCTGCCTTAGCAAGCTAGTGATGTGTGCTTAGCTTAGCTAGATAGCGATGTAAATTAGGCATTAGATAGATGGTGCTCTATGAATTACTGGAAGCAAGGTGTTGTTGTGCTATTTCCATCAGGACGTGTATTGAAGTAGTTACTATGTGAGGGTGACAGTGTGTTAACCTCTATGTAGGAATGCTTTATAGTTACCTGATTGTGGTAGTTTTGAATTTCCTGAGGAATTGTGATGTCACTACTTGTTTATGTTTTATGCCCGACTGAGTGTATTTTGCATGCCCGACTGAGTTCATTTTGCATGCCCGATCGAGTTTATTTTGAGTGCCCGACCAAGAGTGATACGAAGCCGTTGCGTTTGTACCAATCCGAAATACGAGCGGAACGTTGATGAATGACTCTACTTCTCTTTTCTTCTGTAACGCCGACCCTGTTAGTGGGGGAACAACTCTACTAGGGGGAGGGGGTTGCATATGAGAGAATTGATCCACACTTACGGGAGGAATGAAGATACATGGAATGAGGTGCTGGATGCCATTCTAAACAGGATGACGTGGTCTAAATCGCCACGGAAACAAAGTACTCTTTTTCCACAGCTCATCTGGGAGAAAGACTACTAGGTGGATTGCCACCAAAGCTGTGATAGACCTGCACAGACTTGACCTTCAGAAGACAAGGTCAGCTAAGAAAGGTCAAACCTGTTCTGGGACAGAAATCCCAGAACAAAAGCATTTGCTTGATGTATTAATTTGTTAATGCTGTTGAATTATTAACGAATGACAATGTAATTTATTAATGCTGTTTAGTCATTCATGAATTGTGTTTAATTAATTGATCAATGGGTTAAGTGATTAATTAATTGTTGAGTTATATTGATGAAGAGGAAATGTCCTGAAAGATAAGTAGGTGTATTCTACGGTTGTTGTTGGAGGGGAAACGGGGGAATGGAATAACACCAGGTAGTAGGATCCTATGACAGAGTCAAACAGGCTACTCTGGTGCTATCGGGCCAGATGTTGCCCAGAAGAGTTACTTGACTATCTACTTGCTCACTAATGCACTCTCATTCATGTACCTCTATGTTAGGAGAGATGATCTACTATGTTGATGATCTATTATATCATTGTGTTATGATATTATGTACTGATGCATGTTATATTGTTTATGTGGATATTAGTCACAGCTGTAGCCGAGTACTCTCACCGACCTCCTTGTTTCAGGGTCTGTTTATACGATGGATATTCTAGAGTTGTACCATGAACTCAATTGGACCAGCTCGTTCCAGCGCCAGTCAATGTGATGTTTTCGGGCAATACTGGGAACGGTCATATGAATCTGCCAGAGTCAACACATTTGAGAAACATGAGTTTTAGGATGTTCACCGTGTGTCTAAGCTAAGACAACCGCTACGAGTCCAACGAAGATTTGGTCAACAGATCCAGATGAGGTATAGGACGGATGCGTCTCCTGAATCACGTCTGTAAGGCAACGGGTGATCCCATGAGAACTCTTAGTAATACTTCTATTCATGTGTTTTCTTGATGATCTATAGTCAAGTTGAATTGGCAGTTGTGAACTTGTGTGAACCAGCAACTGCTATGGCAAGTTTGAAGATGTTTCATACCCAGCCGAGTCTTAGGGATGTCCAGTGTCTATGTATCCCACTTCAAGGAGGATCTACATTGGTGCACCTTTCCGAAATATCGAACTTAATACTACAGTAGTGTGCCGTTTTCATGAACATCTGAGGAACATCCATACTATGGTAGGGAGCTACCACATTCCTAGGTGCTGTTTATGAACAGTGTTACTGCTAGTATGCTGAGTCACCACATTTTTTAGTAGGTGTTGTTGAACTGTGAAATTGCTAATGTGCTGAATCTTTAGACTCCTACAGTGGGTGTTGTTCAACTGTGAAATTGCTAATGTGCCGAGTCATTACATTCCTAAGCTGGAGTGATTGAATAGTGACAGTGTTAGTAAATGGAGCCAACGCTCCAGTCTTATGTTGCAGAATAGTTCATCCAATTGACTTTGAGATGCCGAAGAGCAACCATGCTCTTGTATTGTACAGCAGTACTTTCCATCAGATGGGGACACCTAGAACCCTAGGGTCGCCCATAAGTCATCAGTAGTGCGAAATCTGTTGCGAGTGATTCCTTCATCGAGGGATGACCAGCGAACATCGTTGAAGTGCCAGTCAGGTATCAGACATATGCCTGACCAGTCCGAGATCATAATCACAGTGGAAGGAGTGGACTCCGGTACGTCTACGACTTGGAGTTCCTTTGCACCGGAGATTCATCGGGTGAGTGGTTAGCCACGACGCGACGACGGCACGAACATAATTAACATGCTATATGATGACTGATCACCTGTAGATCTTCTCGCTGCTCTCAGGCAGCTTTGTACATATGTTGTCTTCTATCCAGGCTTTTCAGCCATCCCTTTCTGAGTTTGGGTTAACTAGAAATTAATTTTTGCTTTGTTGACCATGGCTTTGAGTACTAGTATGACTGTTGTCTTGTCCGAGCCCCCTGTGGGTAGGAATCCATAGGTGAGAAATTCACCACAGAAATTTCCACCACCTCCGTCAATTTCCTTGACACAACTATTAAATTAAACCCTACAGGCCTCACGACCTCCGTGTACTACAAACATACTGATGCTCAGGGTTTCCTCCTGTACAGCTCATCCCACCCCAAAATATGCAAAGATTCCATCCCATATTCCCAGCTACTCCGCTATCGTCGTATCTGTCAGGATGATAATGACTTCCTCGAGTGAGCCCATGAAATGCTTGACTTTTTCCGCAGACGGTCCTACCCAGAGGACGTCTTGTCCACAGCTTTCTGTCGCATAACCCTAGTCGAAAAAACGTGACCTCCGAACAATGAACCCAAGCTCATCCTCACCTTCCATCCACATTCCTATGCCATCAAGCACAT
Organism: Cepaea hortensis; assembly: GCA_963921405.1. Taxonomy (NCBI): domain Eukaryota; kingdom Metazoa; phylum Mollusca; class Gastropoda; order Stylommatophora; family Helicidae; genus Cepaea; species Cepaea hortensis. The sequence continues at coordinate 24,369,713 of OY992890.1, forward strand.
TTTCCTGAGACACTGGTCTATCTTGGAATCCGATCCAACCACTCGTGAGGTATTCTCCAATGGCCCTAGGGTAATTTTCCGCCGTAACCAGAGCCTCAGAGACCACCTTGTGCATAGTCGCCTCCCCACGGTTACTTCATCTGTGGGCACATTCGTATGCCATCGTAAGAACCGCCTGACATGCCCATACGTTGTTCAGACACCAGAGATTGCATTTCCCTGAGGCACCTTCACCTTGAAAGATTCTGTCACTTGTACATCCCGCAATCTGATTTATGTCATCATCTGCAAACGATGTGACATGAAATACATTGGCCAAACGGGCAGACGTCTTGCTGATCGTTTTAGAGAACACCTCAAAGACATCAATCAGGGCGCTCACAAACCTGTCCCCAACCATTTCAATTCCTCCAATCATAATGGAGTCGACGATGTATGTGTCACCGCATTAAAACCCTGCTACTACAACAGCTCCGTTAGGCTCAAAATTGAATGCCAGCTAATCAACAATCTGGGATGCATCCATCCAGCAGGTATTAATACTGTGTGGACGCTACGGTATAACTGTGCCATCTTCCCCAATTGTTTACACTATCTATTACTATACTGTCCCTCCCCCCCCCCCATATCTATACCTAACTGTCCCCACACCCCTATATTTTCATAGCAGACTGTTCGCATATTTTTGGCTACTTAAATCCTATCTGGCAACCCACTTTTAAATCTGCAGCCAATGAGCGCTTTCGCAGCTGGCAAAGCCACCTTTTCTACCCCAAATGGCATCGGAGTAGTGTGTATTTTTTCTTTGTTTGCTGTATTTCGTTGTGTTAGCTATCTGTAGTGTCCTGTCCTTGACAAAGATTCTGAGAATCGAAACGTCGGCCGTCCTGTGTGTCGTATTGTACCCGTTTGTGTGTATTTTATTTTATTTTATTTTGTTTTATTTTATTTTATTTTATTTTATTATTTATTTTGTATATTAATTGAGTACTTCTGATTTCGGATTTTCACCTGTATTTCGCGATACGATGGATCTCCTTGTAAGGTATGTGCAACATGTTGATGTTAATTACGTTTCTTCTCGCAGGAGCTTAATATACCTATTTGTTTCCAATTCATAATGTTATATCCTGCTGCAGCCGCTGCTTTTTCTTTCTATTGAAAGACAGAAGATCAAATGGTTTCAACTACCAGCCCTGGCCCTACATCAAAGAATATCTGCTACTAGAGCAAGAGTACACCTGAGAAGAAACTGGATTGATATCAAAGACATTGTGCAATCACAAAGAATTACACTATCCGGTGCCACACATCGGGAGCTGGAGCGCCAATTAATCCTCCCCACGTCGATTGGCGGCAAAAGTGGAAGATGATGCTGATGAACAACACACAACCTGTGAACATCAATGACATCACAACGTTACTTTATGGCAAACACAAACACTTACCTGAAGTAAAATGTCAACACCAAGGGTTCGTGCTCAGATTCCAAGTCCAGTTTACATAAGTCGAGACGGGGAATGTCTTGTTGTTTATACTGATGCATGTTGAGACGGATGGCACGGTTTTGGGCGATTAGGTTCAGAAGGCTAGATTCTTCAGGATTACAGACTGTGTAATCTTGGGGTGGCTAGGGAATACAATATGTTAGTAATCAGCATACAACTTGACATGATATGTGAGGACAACTATTACAACATTGATGTGTTCCCTAGAAATCTGTCGCAGAGTTTATAGTTGTGGACCTCATGTTGTACAAACATCTAGGGTCAAGTTGATTCCTCTTCTGCAAGTGTTCCATACAACATATATATATTGGCTACATTGACATTTCATAGTCAGGTCGCAACGCCAGTCCCTAGATTATCATGAATTCAACAAGAAGGCCAACATAGCTCCTATCAGCCAATGAAATGATGAATATTCACGCCTGTCTGGTTAAGACCAATGAACTATAGATGACACCTTGTTCCAATGTTAGTTGAGCGACAATGTCACAGGAGCAATATTTTATCGCAGTAGCATAAATGGGCCGGCTTTCTGGCCGAGAGGTTACACGACTTTCTCCGTAATCCTGTTTACCCACGCAGGGTAACACAGCGCACGAGACTTGGAAGCTGTTCTACCCGCGTTGGGGACTTGAGGCAAAAGTGAGCAGGCCGCTCAGAAAGCAATGGTAAACTACTGAGCGTAATCTTGCCAAGAAATCAACAATCAGCTGAAAGATGATGATGTTGACAGCGATGTCCTGTAAAGGATATGCGAAGTAAAATAATTTTAAAAAACATAAATGGCGTCTTCCGCTGGGCTGCATGAGACATTTTGTGAGGAAGCATCCTTGAGGATGTCCTTATGATATTTACGGAAAAAATCGGTAAGATTCTTGTCTCTGATTTACCAAAATGGCAAACATATATAAGCAGTGTCATCCGCTCGTTATCCCTACAGATTGATGCCACTCAACAATGGGTACAACAGGATAATGACAGATAACTAAAGTCTAGCCCAGTATTTTTATCTTTTATATTAAAAGAGTGTTGAGTTGCTACATAGAACCTGTACTTTTATATGGATGTGAAGCGTGGACAATGAGCAATCAGGCTGAAAAAACATCTGATGGCTGTAGAGATGTGGTTTCTGAGGAAAATGCAAAGAATACCATGGACAGCCAGAAAGACCAATGAACAAGTTCTTCAAGAAACAAATTAAGATCGTAAATTGATTAGAGAAATTAGACGTAGACAGTCAAATTTTTGGGGCATGTTATGAGAAGAAATGGATTGGAGAACTTTGTGACGACTGGTAAGATCGAGGGGAACAGATCAAGGGGAAGACCTAGAAGCAAGTACCTGGATGGCTTGGCCTTGTGGCATGGTCGAGACAGAAACACGGAGCTGATCCACGACTTTGGTGATCGAGTGAGATGGCAAAACATGACCGCCCACGCTTACCGGCATGGCACATGATGGATGGAGTATTTATCATGTAAGGTGTGTCCATAATATGACATCAACTCACGTAAGCAGTAACATCTGTGTGTTTGAACAGCTTCTATCATGGTCAGCCAAGTGTACGATGTTTGTAGTTGCTACAGAGCGGCACATTCTGATAACCATTGATGATGTGGTAACATGGACCATTCTGATAGCCGCTGACGATGTGGTAATAGGTCTCGTTGCACCTTCTTTTTAGACCTTCCATAAACATCCTTGATAGTGACCAAAGAGGCGAACACAAGCGATTGATAACCCAGCATTGGACGCCCCTAGTACACTGTGGTAGAAACCAGAGCGAAATGACAGGGGCATTTTTGTCAGCCTCCATCAACCTATCACATCGCATTATCACATCACTCTATCACATCGACCGTTCACCTCGCTCTATCACATCACCCTATCACATCGCACTATCACATCACCCTATCACATCGCACTATCACATCGCACTATCACATCACCCTATCACATCGCCCTATCACATCGCACTATCACATCACCCTATCACATCGCACTATCACATCGACATATCACAGCACCCTATTACATCGCACTATCACATCGCACTATCACAACGCGATTCACATCACACCATCACATCATTCTATCACATCACACTATCACATCACCCTATCACATCATCCTATCACATCAACCTATCACATCACCCTATCACATCACCCTATCACATCACCCTATCACATCACCCTATCACATCACTCTATCACATCACCCTATATCATAACTCTATCACATCAGCATATCACATCGCACTATCACATCGCCCAATCACATCGCACAATCACATCGCCCAATCACATCGCACTATCACATCACACTATCACATCACCCTATCACATCACCCTATCACATCGTCCTATCTCATCACCCTATCACATCGCCCTATCACATCACCCTATCACATCACCCTATCACATCGCCCTATCACATCGCTCAATCACATCGCACTATCACATTGCCCTATCACATCACTCTATCACAATACCCTATCACATCACATAATCATATCGCCCTATCTCATCACTCTAACACGTCGCCCAATCACATCGCCTAATCACATCGCCCTATCACATCGCACTATCTCATCACTCTAACACGTCGCCCAATCACATCGCCCAATCACATCGCCCAATCACATTGCCCAACCACATCACCCTATCACATTGCACTATCACATCGCACTACCACATCACCCTATCACATCGCCATATCACATCGCACTATCACATCACCCTATCACATCGCACTATCACATCGACCTATCACAGCACCCTATTACATCGCACTATCACATCGCACTATCACAACGCGATTCACATCACACCATCACATCATTCTATCACATCACACTATCACATCACCCTATCACATCACCCTATCACATCACCCTATCACATCACCCTATCACATCACCCTATCACATCACCCAATCACATCACTCTATCACATCACCCTATAACATAACTCTATCACATCCGCATATCACATCGCACTATCACATCGCCCAATCACATCGCACAATCACATCGCCCAATCACATCGCACTATCACATCACACTATCACATCACCCTATCACATCACCCTATCACATCGTCCTATCTCATCACCCTATCACATCGCCCTATCACATCACCCTATCATATCACAGTATCACATCGCCCTATCACATCGCTCAATCACATCGCACTATCACATCGCCCTATCACTTCACTCTATCACAATACCCTATCACATCACATAATCATATCGCCCTACCTCATCACTCTAACACGTCGCCCAATCACATCGCCCAATCACATCGCCCAATCACATCGCCCTATCACATCGCACTATCTCATCACTCTAACACGTCGCCCAATCACATCGCCCAATCACATCGCCCAATCACATCGCCCAATCACATCGCCCAATCACATCGCCCTATCACTTTGCCCAATTACATCCTCCAATAACATCACCATATCACATTGCCCAACCACATCACCCTATCATATTGCACTATCTCATCACCCTATCACATCGCCCAATCACATCGCCCAATCTCATCGACCTATCACATCGCACTATCAATCGCCCAATCACATCGCCCTGTCAAATCGCCCAGTCACATCACCCTATCACATCACCCTATCACATCGCCCTATCACATCGTCCAAACACACCAACCTATGACAGCCGACTATCACATCGTCATATCACCTCGCACTATCACATCGCCGAGTCACATCGCCCTGTCAAATCGCACTATCACATCGCCGAGTCACATCGCCCTGACAAATCGCATTATCACATCGCCCTGTTAAATCGCACTATCACATCGCCGAGTCACATCGCCCTGACAAATCGCACTATCACATCGCGCTATCACATCGCCCTATCACATCGCACTATCACATCGCCCAGTCACATCGGCCTGTCAAATAGCACTATCACATCGCGCTATCACAACGTCCAATCACATCACCCTATCACATCGCACTATTACATCAACCTATAACATCGCAATATCACACCACCCTATCACATCACCCTATCACATCGCATTATCACTTCGCACAATCACATCACTCTATCACATCACCCTATCACATCGCCCTATCACATCGCTCAATCACATCGCACTATCACATCGCCCTATCACATCACTCTATCACAATACCCTATCACATCACATAATCATATCGCCCTACCTCATCACTCTAACACGTCGCCCAATCACATCGCCCAATCACATCGCCCTATCACATCGCACTATCTCATCACTCTAACACGTCGCCCAATCACATCGTCCAATCACATCGCCCAATCACATCGCCCAATCACATCGCCCAATCACATCGCCCAATCACATCGCCCTATCACTTTGCCCAATCACATCCTCCAATAACATCACCATATCACACTGCCCAACCACATCACCCTATCACATTGCACTATCTCATCACCCTATCACATCGCCCAATCACATCGCCCAATCTCATCGCCCTATCACATCGCACTATCAATCGCCCAATCACATCGCCCTGTCAAATCGCCCAGTCACATCACCCTTTCACATCACCCTATCACATCGCCCTGTTAAATCGCACTATCACATCGCCGAGTCACATCGCCCTGACAAATCGCACTATCACATCGCGCTATCACATCGCCTTATCACATCGCACTATCACATCGCCCAGTCACATCGGCCTGTCAAATAGCACTATCACATCGCGCTATCACATCGTCCAATCACATCGCCCTATCACATCGCACTATTACATCAACCTATAACATCGCCCTATCACACCACCCTATCACATCACCCTATCACATCGCATTATCACTTCGCACAATCACATCACTCTATCACATCACCCTATCACATCACCCTATAACATCACAATGTCACATCGCCTTATCACATCGTCCGATCACATGGCCCTATGACATCGCATTATAACATCGCACAATCACATCGCCTAATCACATCGACATATCACATTGGCCAATCAAATCGCCTTATCAAATCGCAATATAACATCGCGCTATCACATCGCCCAATCACATCGACCTATCATATTGTCCAATCAAATCGCCTTATCAAATCGCAATATAACATCGCGCTATCACATCGCACTATCAAATCGCACTATCACGTCACTCTATCACATCACCCAATCATATATCTCATAGTGCTATTACATCACCCTATCACATCAAGTTATGACATCCCCCCATCACATCGCCCTATAACATCGCCCTATGACACCACAATATGACATCGCCCTATCACACCACCATAACACATCTCCCAATCACATCGCCCAAACATAGCGCCCTATCACATCGCACAATCACGTCGCCAAATCACATCGTCCTATCACATCACAATATCACATCTTCATATCGCATCGTCCTATCACTTCATCATATCACATAATCATATCACATCGACCAATCACACCGCCCTATCGCATCATCATATCATATAATCATATCACATCGCCCTATCATATCACACAAGTGCATCATCATATGACATCGCCGTATTAATAACTCTATCAAATTGCACTATCACATGGCACTATGACATCACACTATCACATCGCACTATCACATCGCACTATCACTTCATCAAATACAATCGCACTATCACATCGCCTTATCACATCGAACTTTCACATCAGCCTATCACATCGTCATGTCACATTGAGCTAAAACATCACACTATCACATCATCATATCACATCGCACTATCACATAACACTATCAATTCATAAAATATAATCGCACTATCACATCGCCTTATCACATCGAACTTTCACATCAGCCTATCACATCGTCATGTCACATCGAATTAAAACATCACACTATCACATCATCATATCACATCATCATATCACATCGTCACATCACATCACCCTATCACATCATCATATAACATCACCTTATCACATCTTCACATCACACCACCCTATCGCTTCATCCTATCACAACGCACTATAACTTGATCCTATCACATCGCACTATCATATCGCCCAATCACATCGCCCTATCACATCATCATATACTATAATCATATCACATCACCCTATCACACTGTCCTGTCACATCATCCAAACACATCGCACGATCACATCGCCCTATCGCATCACACTATCACATCACCCTATCACATCGATATATCACATCGCCCTATCACATCACAGTATCACATTATCCTATCACATGGCCTTATCACATCACCCAATCACATCATCATATCACATCACCCTATCACATCAACATAACATATCACCTTATTTCATCATCATATCACATCACCCTATCACTTCAACCTATCACATCGCCCTATAACTTCATCCTATCTCATCGCACTATCACATCGCACAATCACATCGCCGTATCACTTCATTATATCACATATTCATATCATATCGACCAATATCGTCGCCCTATGACATCATCATATCACATAACCATATCACATCGCCCTATCACATCACCCTTTCGCATCATCATATCACATCGCCTAATCACATCACCCTATCAAATCAAACTATCACATCGCCCTATCACATCATCATATCACATCGCCCTATCACATCATACTATCACATCATTATATCACATCGCCCTGTCACATTACCCTATCACATCACCCTATAACATCGCACTATCACATCACTCTAACACATCACCCTATCACATCGCACTATCACATCACTCTATCACATTACCCTATCACATTGCACTATCACATCGCACTATCACCTCATCCAATCACATCGCCCTATCACATCATCGAATCACATCGCACTAATCAGATCGCTCTATCACATGGTCATATCACATCGCCCTATCACATCACAGAATCACATCAATATATCACATCGCATTATCACATAACCATATCACATCACTCTATCACTTCGCAATATCACAACGCACTATCACATCGCCCAGTGACATCCCTCTATCATATCGTACTATCACATCGCCATGTCACATCACTCTATCACATAGCACTATCACATTACCCTATCACATTACCCTATCACATCGCACTACAACATCGCACTAACACATCGCCCTATCACATCACACTATCACATTGTCATATCACATCGCCTTATCACATCGCCTTATCACATCGCACTATCACACCATCCTATCACATCGCCATATTACATCGCACTATTAAATCGCCCTATCACATTAAACTATCACATCACATTATCACATCGCCCTATTACATCGCCCTATCACATCATCTTATCACGTAGCCCTATCACATCGCACTATAACATCATTATATCACATCACCCTATCACATCATCATATCACATCTCCATATCACATCACCCTATCAAATCATCATATCACATAACCCTATCACATCATCATATCACATAACCCTATCACATCATCACATCACATTATCACTTCATCCTATCACATTGCACAATCACATAACGCTTTCACATTATCATATTACATCATTGTATCACATCGCCCTATCACATCGCCCTATCACATCATCATATCACATCGCCCTATCACATTACTCTAACACATCACTCTATCACATCCCATTATCACATCGCCATATGACATCACTCTATTAAATCGCAATATCACATCGCATTATATCATCGCCATATCACAACAATCTATCACATCGCACTATAGCATCACCCTATAACATCGCAGTACCAAATCACACTATTACATCGCCCTATCACATAACACTATCATATCGCCCTATCACATCACCCTATCACATAGCACTATCACATCATCCTATCGCATCACCCTATCACATTCCCATATCACATCGCACTATCACATTGCACAATCCCAACGTCCTATCACAATTGCCCTATCACATCGCCCAATCGCATTCTCCTACCACGTAGCCCTACCACGTCGCACTATCACACAGCACTTTCACAACCCATTATCACATCACACTATTACATCGCCCTATCACATCACACTATCACATCACACTATCATATCGCCCTATCACATCGCCCCATCACATCATCCTATCATGTAGCCTTATCACATCGCACTATCACATCGTCCAATCACATCGCCCTAAAACATCGCCCTAAAACATCGCACTATCACATCGTCATATCACGTCGCACTATCACATCACTCCATCACAACGCTCTATCAAATCGCACAATCACATCACCCTATAACATTACCCTATCATATCACCCTATCACATAACAATGTCTCAGCGCTTTATCACATCGTCCGATCACATGGCCCTATTACATCGCCAAATAACATAGCACTATCACATCGCCCAATCACATCGACCTATCACATTGCCCAATCAAATCGCCTTATCAAATCGCAATTTGACATCGCACTATCAAATAGCACTATTGCATCACTCTATCACATCGCCCTATCAAATCGCCATATCACCTAACCCTGTCACATCGCCTTATCACATCCCCTTATCACATCGCCCTATCACATCGCAATATCACATCGCCCTATCAGTTAACCCTATCACATCGCCTAATCACATTCTCCTACCATGAAGCCCTACCACATTGCACTATCACACAGCACTATCACAACCCACTATCACATCACACTATTACTCGCACTATCACGTCACACTATCACATCACACAGTCACATCACACTATCATATCGCCCTATCACATTGCCCTATCACATCGCCCTATACCATCATCCTAACATGTAGCCTTATCACATCGCGCTATCACACCGCACTATCACATCGCACTATCACATCACACTATCACTTCGCCCTATCACATCACACTATCAATTCACATTATCACATCGCACTATAAGATCACACTATCACATCGCCCTAACAATTCACACCATCACATCACACTATCACATCACATTATCACATCGCCCTATACCATTACACTATCACATCACACTATCACATCTTCCGTGTGTTGCCGGGGCCCATAAGAGAAGCAAAGAATAGCAACACTGTAGCCTACCACGCATGTCGTAAGAGGCGACTAAGCATACTTGATGGTTTCGTCTCCATGCTACTGAATGCGTGCGTGCGCGACACTGTGAGCTGTGAGTTTCGTGTAAACTGCTTTTGAATCTGCCCGAGGTGTTTCTGCAACGTGACTGCATGTTCGGAGCGATAGCTGCTGGCTATGTCCCAGAGTTGACCGGTTTTCGCCGTATGCAGAAATGTGTGGCTGCTTGGCTTCTGGTTGACTGCCACTGCCATCGACGATGAATTATATTTTTGTGGACTGTGTGGGTGAACATTTAGGAAACATTCGGATGGGAAAATGACTGCCAATTCTAACAGAGATGAACTGGAAGTTTCGTGGGGGACTATTGTGTTGACATTCTGGCGGCGGCATTATGCACAGTATATCTTTTCAGGCAGTTGTTTTTCGATACTCCTGTCTTTTCCACTTTTCACATTGGGCAGTGGGGAGCATTTTCTGTGATATTCACTGGCACAGGAACGGAGCATAATTGGGACGCCCCGTTGCTGTGAAGTTGGAACCGCGACTAACTGATAATCAGATCACATCATCATATCACATCGCCCTTTCACATCAGCCTATTGCATCATCATATCACATCGCCCAATCACATCACAATATCACATCACACAATCACATTATCATATCAAATCACATAATCACAACATCATATCACATCACCCTATAACATCATCGTTTCACATCACCCTATCATTTTATCCTATCACATCGCCTTACACTTCATCCTATCACATCGCACTATCACATCACACTATAACATCAAATTATCAAATCACACTATCACATCGCCTTGTCACATCACACAATCATATCACACTATCACATGGCAATATCACTTCATCATATCACATCGCCCTATCACCTCACACTATCACATCATCATATCACATCATCAAATCACATCGCCCTGTGACATCACACTATTATATCATCATATCACAACGCCATATCACATCACACTATTACATAATCATATCACATCGCCCTATCACATCACACTATCACATCATACTGTCACATCGCCCTAAAGCATCTTCATATCACATCGCCGTATTACATGATCATATCACATAGACCTATCACATCACATTATCACATTATCGAATCACATCGCTTTATCACATCGCTTTATCACATCACAATATCACATCATAATATCACATCGCCCTATCACACCATCGTATCACATTACCCTATCATTTCATACTAACACATCGCCGTACACTTCATCCTAGCACAACACACTATCAAATTGCGCTATCACAACGCAATATCACATCGCCCTATCACATCATCATATCACATCGCCCTATAATACATACATACATTGGCACCTTGCCGTCTTGACAGACGATAGTTTGTGCTTTAAAAAGGCATAATAACTTTTAACTATGGCGGTAGCGAGTGTGACTGATAAGGCCAATTTGCGCTGTAAATGTCCGTTCACAGTGGGTGCATGTGAACATGTGGTCATTTCCACCATCATGCACCATCTTACGTCTCAAACGCTTGGTGTGTGACTTTTCTGCAATAATTTTCTCCTTTGACTTTATTCCATTTCTGATATTTGCCCTCCATGCAACACGTTCAGCGGCGACTTGCTCCCAATGTGCATTATCAATGCCTGTATCAATCATGTCCCGCTTACACACATCTTTGTATCGTAGTAGAGGCCGACCCTGAGATCTCTTACCCATCTGTAATTCACCAAAAAAGATATCCTTTGGTATTCTACCATCATCCATCCGCCTAAGATGTCCTATCCATCTAAGTCTACGAAGACTGAGCATGGAATAAACTGTCACACAACCTGATCTTTCCAATACTTCAGTATTTGTGATTTTGTCTTGCCACTTAATACCAAGAATTCTTCGCAGACACCGCATATGAAAGCTGTTTAAATTGTTCTCTTGGTGTGAGTAAGTTGTCCAGGTTTCACTGCCATAGAGAAGAGTACTAAGGACACAGGCTTGATAGACAAGGACTTTTGTTTTGGCAGTAAGCTTCCTGTTCTCCCAGACTCTTTTTCTTAACCTGTTCATTGTTGTTGCTGCCTTACCAATCCGGATGTTGATTTCCTGATCTAGGGATAATTTGCTATTTACCACCGATCCTAGATATGTAAAATGGTCTACTATCTCTAGTTCGGCGTCGTCAATAAAGATTGATGGTACCCCATGTGCACCTTGTGACATAATCTGTGTCTTCTTTTTGCTAATTGTTAAACCAAATTCAGAACAAGCATTGGAGAATGCAGATAGTAGACATTGCAATTCTTCCTCAGAGTGGGTCGTAACTGCAGCATCATCTGCAAAAAGCAACTCTCTGATCAGTACCCTCCTAATTTTGGTCTTAGCCTTCAATCTCTGAGCATTGTAGAGGCCGCCATCTGAGCGTGAGTGAATGTATATACCACCATCCTGATCACGAAATGCATATTTCAGTAGAAGTGAAAAGTATATTCCAAAGAGGGTGGGAGCTAGTACACAACCTTGCTTAACTCCACTCTTGATTTCAAATTCTTCAGAAGTTGCACCATCAAACTTGATTATACCCTTCATGCCTGTGTGGAACGATTCCACAATGGACAGAAGAGTTGGTGGGCAGCCAATCTTCTTTAGTGCTTTGAACAGACCCTCACGACTGACCAAATCAAATGCCTTTGTGAGGTCGATGAAGGCAATAAACAGTGGTTGATTCTGTTCACGGCATTTTTCTTGCATTTGTCGCAATGAGAATATCATATCAGTGGTAGACCGGTTCTGTCGAAAGCCACACTGTGATTCGGGGTAGACTTGATCTCCTAGGACTTGAAGTCTGCGCAGAACAATTCTGGCAAATACTTTTCCAACAATACACAGAAGTGAGATACCCCTATAGTTGTTACAGTCGCTCCGATCGCCCTTGTTCTTGTACAGTGTTATGATGCTTGAATCTTTGAAATCCTGTGGGACTTGTCCTTCACGCCAGCATAGCTCTATTAGCTGGTGGATCTGTATAGTGAGTGTGTCTTGCCCACTCCTGATAACCTCTATTGGAATCCCATCCTTACCTGGAGCCTTGCCAGATGCAAGTTCATTTATAGCACACTTAACTTCTGTTATGGTGGGAAGTGTGTCCAGGTGGTCAAGAGTTGGTAGAGCCTCTATGGCGTTGAGGGCATTATCCGCTAGTTTGGTCTCACTTGAGTAAAGCTCCAAATAGTGCTCTACCCATCTGTCCATCTGCTGTTTCTTATCAGTGATGACTTCTCCAGTCAAGGTTTTCAATGGTGCACTTCTTTTGATCACTGGACCACAGGCTTTCTTTATTCCTTCATACATGCTTCTTATGTCTCCCTTATCACTTGCGATTTGAATGGACTCACATAACTTGATCCAATAATCATTTGCACACTGCCTGGCAGCCTTTTGCACATCCTTCCTAGCTTGCCTTAGCTCACTCAGAGTGTTACGCGTTGGTCTTTCCTTGTTTCTTAAGAGAGCTTTCTTCTTCTTATCAATCAAGGGCTGCAGAGTCTCGCTGTTGGCCGCAAACCAGTCCTGCCTCTTATGATCCACAGTGCCGTAAACCTTTACGGCAGTTTTACAAAGAGTTTCCTTAAGTTTATTCCATTTATCATTTACTGTACAATTTTCTGGTGTATCAGTGAAAGCGTCTTCAAGTTGCTGTTGAAACTGAAAGCACTTTTCAGGATCATGAGTGTTAATAATATTAATCCTGGGGCTAGATTTGTGTTTAGCTGTGTAGATTCTCTTTGGTCTCAGTCTAACCCTTGCAACAACCAAAGAATGATCCGTATCACAGTCAGCACTGTGGTAACTACGAGTCAATGATATATGGTTCAGATGTTGTCTCCGTGTGATGATGAAGTCCAGCTGGTGCCAATGGCCGGATCTTGGAAGTTTCCATGTGACCTTATGCATCTCTTTTGTTTTAAAAAAAGAGTTTGTAATACATAGGTCATTACTGGTGCAATGCTCCAGCAGCCTTTGCCCATTTTCATTCATGCGACCGATGTTGTATTTTCCGAGGCACACTGGCCATGAACTCGAGTCCTTGCCCACACGAGCATTGAAATCACCGAGCATATAAATGTAGTCGGATTTTGGAACTGCCTTGATCACAGAGTCTAACTCCTCATAGAACAAATCCTTCACATCATCAGAGGAATCGAGTGTCGGTGCATATGCAGTAATAATGGTGGCAAACCCACAAGAGGTTGCCAAGCGCAGGGATAATAGTCTTTCATTTCCTCCTGCTGGAATTTCAATCATTCCCAGTAGCGAATTCTTCACTGCAAAGCCCACACCGTGTTGCCTCCTTTCTGCCTGCCCTTTACCCCACCAGAAAAAGGTGTAGTTGTTTTCCCTGAGTGACCCTTCCTCAGCGAGGCGAGTCTCCTGCAGGCCAGCAATATCAATGTTAAGACGATTGAGTTCGGCATCAATCACAGCCGTTTTTCTCACATCGTCAATATTGGTCAAGTCAGTGGAAAATCCTGGACACATGGTTCTCACGTTCCAGGTTGCAAGCCGTAGCTTGAGGTTTCTATTTATATTTTTGTTTGTACCTGGTGCATTGGTTTTACAGCCTGCGATTCAGATTTTGTCCTAGCCCCAAGCACCCATTGAAGCAGGCAGGCTGTGGCGGATCAGCACCCAATTGGCTGGGGGCTGCCCAGCTTGAGGCGGGCGGTAGCTGATCAGTGACACCTATAGGTGTCTCCCACCGTCAGAGGCAACGCGTGGCGCCCCATGTCTACGCCAACTGACAAGGACTTATAACCCGTAACAGTTGCCTCTCGCTTTGATTCCGAGACCAGTTAAGACCAGGGATGGAGTTATTGCCTCTCCATAGCACAAAGCCTGGGCTAAAATATAGAGATCATGTGTTGCCCATGCAGCATGATCCCTCTCTCGGCCTGCCTAGTTCACTCCAGAGGAAAGGTAACACCCCTACATCTGGAACAAGACAAGCTGCAGAAGCTGCCGGATCAGCAAAGCAATGCTCTAACTGTCCGCCTGTCGGAGCTTCGATCCTAGACCAGTCGCCAACCAAGGCTTAGGGCCTGGTCTTCCCTGCCATGACAATTTTGTCTTTAGCTTGCATTTCCTCGCACCAGGGTAAGGCTTGTACCCTCCCAATTGCGCTCTTCCGCCCGAAGCCGTTGGCACAATGTGGGGTGTCGGGTTTGGTAAGCGCCGCCCAACGTTCGGCGCTAACAGAAACCAGGTAGTACCGTCTACTGTTATACGGTAGCTCAGTCATATCTGACTAAGACCTGACTGCAGATGTGATAGGGTGAAGTCATATGATTATGTGATAGGGCGATGTGATAGGGCGATGGGATATGATGATGTGATAGGGCAAAATGAAATGTTGATGTGATTGGGCGATGTGATAGAGCAATGTGATAGATTCGCCCTATAATATCACACTATTATATAGCTCTATCACATCGCAATATCACACCGCAATATCACACCTCCCTATCACATCGCCCTACCACATCGCCATATCACATCACCATATCGCATCACACTATCACATCATCATATCACTTTACCTTATCACATCAATCTATCACATTGCTCTATCACATCGCCCAATCACATCAACATTTCATTTTGCCCTATCACATCATCATATCCCATCGCCCTATCACATCGCCCTATCACATCATCATATGACTTCACCCTATCACATCATCATATCACATCGCCCTATATCATCATCAAATCACATCGCCCTATCACATCACAATATCACATCATCACATCACATCGCTATATCACATCACCCTATTACATCACATTATCACATAATCCTATCACATCATCATATCACATCGCACTATCACATCACACTATCACATCATCATATAACATCGCCCTATCACATCATACTATCACATCATCATATCACATCACACTATCACATCATCATATCACATTGCCATATCACATCACCCTATCACATCATCATATCACATAACCCAATCACATCATCATATTACATCACCCTATCACATCATCACATCACATTATCACTTCATCCTATCATATCGCATTATCGCTTCATCCTATCACATTGCACTATCACATAGCCCTATCACATTATCATATTACATCATCGTATCACATCCCCCTATCACATCGTCATATCACATCGCCCTATCACATCACTCTAACACATCACTCTATCACATTATCACATCGCCATATCACATATCTCTATTAAATCGCAATATCACATCGCATTATCACATCGCCATATCACAACAATCTATCACATCGCACTATCGCATCACCCTATCACATCGCACTACCACATCACACTATTACATCGTCCTATCACATAACACTATCATATCGGCCTATCACATCACCCTATCACATCGCACTATCACATCACCCTACCGCATCACCCTATCACATTCCCATATCACATCGCACTATCACATTGCACAATCACAACGTCCTAACACATCACACTATCACAGAACACTATCACATCGCTCTATCGGATCACATTATCACATCACACTATCACATCACACTATGACATCACACTATCACATCACACTATCACATCGACCTGTGACATCGTCCTATTGCATCATCCGATCACGTAGCCCTATCATATTGCACTATCACACCGCACTATCACATCGCACTTTCACATCACACTATCACATCACACTATCACATTACCCTATAACATCACATTATCACATAACACTATCACATCGCCCTATCACATTTCACAGTCACATCACTATGTCACATTACACTATCACAGCACATTATCACATCACACTATCACATTACAATATCACAGCACTCTATCACATCACACTATAACTTCACACTATCACATCGCCCTATTACTTCATCGTGTCAAACCGCACTATCACATCACCCTATAGCATCATCATATCACATCACACTATAACAATTGCCCTATCACATCGCCCAATCACATTCTCCTACCACGTAGCCATACCATGTCGCACTATCACACAGGACTTTCACAACCCACTATCACATAACACTATTACATCGCCATATCACATCACACTATCACATCACACTATCATATCGCCCTATCACATTGCCCTATCACATCGCCCTATTACATCGCCCTATCACATCGCCCTATCACATCGCCCCATCGCATCATCATATCATGTAGCCTTATCACATCGCACTATCACATCGTCCAATCACATCGCCCTAAAACATCGCCCTAAAACATCGTACTATCACATCGTCCTATCACGTCGCACCATCACATCGCCCTATCAAATCGCACAATCACATCACCCTATCACATTACCCTATCACATCACCCTATCACATAACAATGTCTCATCGCCTTATCACATCGTCCGATCACATTGCCCAATAACATCGCACTATCACATCGCCCAATCACATCGACCTATCACATTGCCCAATCAAATCGCCATATCAAATCGCAATGTAACATCGCACTATCAAATCGCACTATTACATCACTCTATCACATCGGCCTATCAAATCGCCCTATCACTTAACCCTGTCACATCGCCTTATCACATCCCCTTATCACATTGCCCTATTACATCGCAATATCACATCGCCCTATCAGCTAACCCTATCACATCGTCCAATCACATTCTCCCACCATGTAGCCCTACCACATTGCACTATAACACAGCACTATCACAACCCACTATCACATCACACTATCAGATCGCCCTATCACATCGCCCTATAACATCATCCTAACATGTAGCCTTATCACATCGCGCTATCACATCACACTATCACTTCGCCCTATCACATCACACTATCAATTCACATTATCACATCGCACTATAAGATCACACTATCACATCGCCCTTTCAATCCACACCATCAGATCACACTATCACTTCACATTATTACATCGCCCTATACCATTACACTATCACATCACACTATCACATCTCCCGTGTGTTGCCGGGGCCCATAAGATAAGCAAAATTTCCACAATTAAATTGTACAAAAAAATTAACAATTAAATTTCTCTTTCTGTTTCCACCTTGAATGTTTCATGTAGAAATTTAATTGTTAATTTAATTGTGGAAATTTTATTTTGTTCCTTCAATGCTTTTTGCCATTTGGTTAACAAAGTTTCCTACTTTGCATAAGTTTAGGTGACAGTTGGTCAACTTTTCACGTTTGGTTAACAAATTTTCCTACTTTTCCTATATTTGACTGTGATTTTTATAAGTTTGGTTTGAAATTCGGCTAACCTTTTCACATTTGGCTAACAAATTTTCCTACTATTCATAAGGTTGGGTGCGCTTTTTATAAGTCTGGTTGAAATGTAGCCAAAATTTTCCCCTTTGGCTAACAAATTTTATTACTTGGCCAAGATTTTGTGCCCTTTGGTTAACAAAGTTTCCTACTTTTCATAAGTTTGGGTGAAATTTGGTCACACTTTTCACGTCTGGACAACAAAATTTCCCACTTTTCATAAGTTTAGGTGACATGTGGCCAAACTTTTTCACGTTTGGCTAACATATTTTTCCTACTTTTCATATGTTTGACTGAGATTTTTATAGGTTTGGTTTGAAATTTGGTTAATCTTTTCACATTTGGTTAACACGTTTTCTTACTTCGTCAATCTTTTTGCCCTTTGGTTTACAAAGTTTCCTACTTTTCATAAGTTTGGGTGAAAGTTGACCAAAGTTTTCATGCTTGGTTAACAAATTTTCCTACTTTTCATGTGTTTGACTGAGATGTTTATAAGTTTGTTTTGACATTCGGCTAACTTTTTCACCTTTGGTTAACAAATGTTTCTACTTTTCATAAGTTTGATTGAGATTTTTATAAGTTTGGTTTGAAATTTGGCTAACCTTTTCACATTTGGTTATCACATTTTCTTACTTGGACAAGCTTTTTGCCCTTTTGTTAACACAATTTTTCTACTTTTCATAAGTTTGGGTGAAATGTGGTCAAAATTGTCACCTCTGGGCAACAAAATTTCCCACTTTTCATAAGCTTGGGTGACAATTGGCCAAACTTTTCACGTCTGGTTGACAAATTTTCCTAGTTTTCATATGTTTGACTGACATTTTTTATAAGTTTGGTTTGAAATTCGGCTAACCTTTTCACATTTGGTTAACAAATTTTCCTACTTTTCATAACCTTGGGTGAGTTTTTTTATAAGTCTGGTTGAAATGAAGCCAACATTTTTTCCCTTTTGGCTAACAAATTTTCTTACTTGACCAAGATGTTTGCCGTTCATTCTCTCATCACATGACAACTATTTACATCGTGAACACTGGGGAAAAAAATTCAACAACCAAGACGTAATTATAATATAGACTTGTTTATTTTACAATGTTTCAGTACATTTTTACAGTATTTCAGTACATTTTTCAAGAATAAAATCGCATAATGTCATTATACGAAATGGCTGATGTGAAATGAGGTGGTATACATAGTATCATCACAATCTTTTATTTTCAAATACAGAGCTATACACAATGTATGTTGTATCTGGATTTCTTCACACCCTTGTCTCGGTAGGTTGGTTTTTTTCAGCTGGTAGCCTGGTATGTACATGTCACTTAGCCTGTAGTCATAAAACTGGTCTCCTGCTTGGTGGTCTGAGTCTTGTAGATAACCGAGGCATCAATCATCTGAGTGTCGGGCACATCATGTCTTCGGACAGTCTGTGGTTTCGACGTAGCGCCCCGTATTTTACCGTTATTCTAGGTCTGATCTCTTCCGAACTCGAAAATGTAACGTCAGCACTGAAGTCCCTGTAGTGAATGCGACCTTTGTACCCGTATCAGTGGTTAGCAGTATTTCCACCGTGTCGAAGGAGTAACGACTCAGCGGTATGTAATGAGGATTGTCGTAGGCGCGAAACACTGAGGTCGAGTGCTGATTCATGATAGGAACCGTCCTTAGTAGTGGGACCAGGACGTCTCCGACTGGTCTCGCCGCAATGAGATCGCAGTATACGTAGATATTTTGTAGGTCGGAATTCCGGTCTATCGCCCCTTCACCTTCAATTGTATCTAGTATCTCTTGCAACTTCTCACTAAATGTAATGGTGGCCCCGGGTTCGAGTATATTCACGATGACTTTCTTTGATGTATTGTCGAAATGGAATAGAACACAGAGCTGCTCGTCCACCTTCCGATCTTTCATTAGGCGATTCAGGGCAGTTATAAACGCGTCTGGTGAACTGTACAGGCCCGGGGGACACGCCTTTCTTATCACTCTACCGTTTGGTGGTATGCATCTTAACCATACTTCATTCTCTAGCACATTGCAGTAGTAGTTGGGGAACTGAATTTCGGCCAGACCCACTTCGAAATGTTGACTCACCTCAATAGTCTGCGGTAACTTGACGAAATAGTGACCCGGTGTGTTCTTGGGAAACATGTTCGGCGACGCATTACTCGGTAATGTCAGGTAGAAACTCATATTTTAGGGTTTGGTAGCATGTAACCCAGACAACTGCTTAGAAGAGCTATCCACAACTTGCCCTCGACTGTGTCGACGCTGTGTCGAGACAGATTGAATAGTGATACGCCAATGACTGTGTATATAGCGACCAGTTGACAGAAGCAGACAATCTCTAGTCGTGGCACTCGCCGACCACATATGCACCAGAACGAATTTCTTTCCCCCTCTGGGGTATTTTGTGTGTTAGTTTCCACGATGGTTTCTTCCATTACCACTGTTTTTGACCTACTGGGTCATTACACGCGTGTCTCGGTTGTATCATTAGTTGCTATTGGCAAATGCAAAAATCAGTGGTCGAGGCGCTCCTTGCGGGACATTGCCGGTCCTAAGGACACTACTTTCTGTATGCAGTGTTGCTGGATCAGCCATGTGCATGTGTTGATTGGTGTCGCAGCCAGCAGAGCACATACTCCAGTTATATGTGATTAGCATCATATATCTCTTTATTATACTAGTATTGTTAGGTTAACTGTATGCCTACTTGGAGAACCACACCGAAAATGTGAAAGACTTATCAAAAACCCCATCTTACCATTAGAGACTTGGCACATTGTGACCTGAACGATGTTCACTGAGGCCGGGACATCTAGACATCGAATGGTGGGTGTTATATACACGATATCTGCTGGTGAAGACTCCTGACTCAAAAGTATATTCTCTGATCATGTGACCGGATGTGACTCCGTCTTTGACCATTAGTCACGAGTTTAGAATGTATCCCATAAGACACGAGA
This sequence comes from Cepaea hortensis, assembly GCA_963921405.1. Lineage (NCBI taxonomy): Eukaryota > Metazoa > Mollusca > Gastropoda > Stylommatophora > Helicidae > Cepaea > Cepaea hortensis. The sequence continues at coordinate 24,391,514 of OY992890.1, forward strand.
CCAGGTACAGCGCCATTTTTTGAACGGTTTTAGTCACGCGGATGTACACTTACACATGTGATCGAGTGCGACGCCATCTTTAATCGGTTTTTAGTCACGTGTTTCGATTGTATACCTTAGACATATGACCGGAAGCATCGTCATATTTGATCAGCTGTATCGTTATACTGTCAGTACGCTCTGAGTTATCTTCCAGTTTTCCCTAAAGACATGTCTGAACACGTTCACGTACGTTCACTCCGCCGACACAGCCCTGTGGTGAGTCACCCGATCGGTCACCTTCAGCTGATGACGATGCTGCTGTTGATCTATCACATCACATTATCACATCATCGAATCACATCGCTTTATCACATCACAATATCACATCATCATATCACATCACCCTATCATTTTATACTAACACATCGCCCTACACTTCATTCTAGCACAACGCACTATCACATCGTGCTATCACAACCCAATATCACATCACCCTATCACATCATCATATGACATCGCCCTATAATATCACACTATTATATCGCTCTATCACATCGCAATATCACACCGCAATATCACACCTCCCTATCACATCGCCCTATCAAATCGCCCTACCAAATCTAGATATCACACCATTATATCACATCGAACTATCGCATCACACTATCACATCATCATATCACTTTACCTTATCACATCAAACTATCACATCGCTCTATCACATCGCCCAATCACATAAACATTTCATTTTGACCTATCACGTCATCATATCCCATCGCCCTATCACATCGCCCAATCACATCATCATATGACTTCACCCTATCACATCATCATATCACATCGCCCTATCTCATCATCAAATCACATCGCCTTATCACATCACAATATCACATCATCACATCACATCGCCATATCACATCACCCTATTACATCACACTATCACATAACCCTATCACATCATCATATCACATCGCACTATCACATCACACTATCACATCATCATATAACATCGCCCAATCACATCATACTATCACATCATCATATAACATCGCCCTACCACATCACAATATCACATCATCATAACACATCACAATATCGTATCATCAAATCACATCGCCCTATAATATCATTATATCACATCGCCCTATCACATTACACTATAGCATCATCATATCACATCGCCCTCTTACATCACATTATTACATCATCGTATCACATCGCCCTATTACATCATTATATCACATAGCCCTATCACATCACAATATCACACCATTATATCACATCGAACTATCACATCACACTATTACATCATCACATCACATCGCTCTATTGCATCCCGCTATCACATCATCATATCGAATCACACTATGCCATCATCTTATCACATTGGCCTATCACATCATTATATCACATCGCCCTATGACATCACTCTATTACATAACACTATAACATCACCCTATCACACCACCATATCACATCGCCCTATTACATCAGCACTATCACATCATTATATCACATCGCCATATCACATCATACTATCACATCGCCCTATCACATCACACTATCACATCACCCTATCACATCATTATATCACATCGCCATATCACATCATACTATCAAATCATCATATCACATAGTCCTATCACATCGCCCATCACATCATCATATCACATCGTCCTATCAAATCATCATATCACATCGCCCTTTCACATCACACTAACACATTATCATATCACATCGCCTTATCACATCATCATATCACATCGCCCTATCACATCACACTGTCACATCATCATATCACATCGTTCTATCACATCACACCATCACAACACTCTATCACATCACACTATCACATCATCACATCATATCGCCCTATCACATCGACATATCATATCATCATAGCGCATAGCCCTATCACCTCATCATATCACATCGCCCTATCACATCATCATATCATATCACTCTATCACATCACCTTACCACATGATCATGTCACATCGCCCTATCACATCAATTATCACATCGCCCTATCACATCATCGTAACACATCACCCTATCACATCGAACTATCACATCGTACTATCACATCATCCTATCACATCGCCTTATCACATCACACTATGATATCATCGTATCACATCAGACAGACAGACAGACAGAAGACAGACAGACAGACAGACAGACAGACAGACATATACAGACACAGACACACACAGACACATACACACAGACACACACACAGACACACACAAACACACACAGACACACATATACACACATACACACATACACACACATACATACACACACATACACACATACACACATATACATACATACACGCACATACACACTCACACATACACACAAATATACACACATACACACATACACGCACATCCATTGGCACCTTGCCGTCTTGACAGACGATAGTTTGTGCTTTAAAAAGGCATAACTTTTAACTATGGCGGTAGCGAGTGTGACTGATAAGGCCAATTTGCGCTGTAAATGTCCGTTCACAGTGGGTGCATGTGAACACGTGGTCATTTCCACCATCATGCACCATCTTACGTCTCAAACGCTTGGTGTGTGACTTTTCTGCAATAATTTTCTCCTTTGACTTTATTCCATTTCTGATATTTGCCCTCCATGCAACACGTTCAGCGGCGACTTGCTCCCAATGTGCATTATCAATGCCTGTATCAATCATGTCCCGCTTACACACATCTTTGTATCGTAGTAGAGGCCGACCCTGAGATCTCTTACCCATCTGTAATTCACCAAAAAAGATATCCTTTGGTATTCTACCATCATCCATCCTCCTAAGATGTCCTATCCATCTAAGTCTACGAAGACTGAGCATGGAATAAACTGTCACACAACCTGATCTTTCCAATACTTCAGTATTTGTGATTTTGTCTTGCCACTTAATACCAAGAATTCTTCGCAGACACCGCATATGAAAGCTGTTTAAATTGTTCTCTTGGTGTGAGTAAGTTGTCCAGGTTTCACTGCCATAGAGAAGAGTACTAAGGACACAGGCTTGATAGACAGGGACTTTTGTTTTGGCAGTAAGCTTCCTGTTCTCCCAGACTCTTTTTCTTAACCTGTTCATTGTTGTTGCTGCCTTACCAATCCGGATGTTGATTTCCTGATCTAGGGATAATTTGCTATTTACCACTGATCCTAGATATGTAAAATGGTCTACTATCTCTAGTTCGGCGTCGTCAATAAAGATTGATGGTACCCCATGTGCACCCTGTGACATAATCTGTGTCTTCTTTTTGCTAATTGTTAAACCAAATTCAGAACAAGCATTGGAGAATGCAGATAGTAGACATTGCAATTCTTCCTCAGAGTGGGTCGTAACTGCAGCATCATCTGCAAAAAGCAACTCTCTGATCAGTACCCTCCTAATTTTGGTCTTAGCCTTCAATCTCTGAGCATTGTAGAGGCCGCCATCTGAGCGTGAGTGAATGTATATACCACCATCCTGATCACGAAATGCATATTTCAGTAGAAGTGAAAAGTATATTCCAAAGAGGGTGGGAGCTAGTACACAACCTTGCTTAACTCCACTCTTGATTTCAAATTCTTCAGAAGTTGCACCATCAAACTTGATTATACCCTTCATGCCTGTGTGGAACGATTCCACAATGGACAGAAGAGTTGGTGGGCAGCCAATCTTCTTTAGTGCCTTGAACAGACCCTCACGACTGACCAAATCAAATGCCTTTGTGAGGTCGATGAAGGCAATAAACAGTGGTTGATTCTGTTCACGGCATTTTTCTTGCATTTGTCGCAATGAGAATATCATATCAGTGGTAGACCGGTTCTGTCGAAAGCCACACTGTGATTCGGGGTAGACTTGATCTCCTAGGACTTGAAGTCTGCGCAGAACAATTCTGGCAAATACTTTTCCAACAATACACAGAAGTGAGATACCCCTATAATTGTTGCAGTCGCTCCGATCGCCCTTGTTCTTGTACAGTGTTATGATGCTTGAATCTTTGAAATCCTGTGGGACTTGTCCTTCACGCCAGCATAGCTCTATTAGCTGGTGGATCTGTATAGTGAGTGTGTCTTGCCCACTCCTGATAACCTCTATTGGAATCCCATCCTTACCTGGAGCCTTGCCAGATGCAAGTTCATTTATAGCACACTTAACTTCTGTTATGGTGGGAAGTGTGTCCAGGTGGTCAAGAGTTGGTAGAGCCTCTATGGCGTTGAGGGCATTATCCGCTAGTTTGGTCTCACTTGAGTAAAGCTCCAAATAGTGCTCTACCCATCTGTCCATCTGCTGTTTCTTATCAGTGATGACTTCTCCAGTCAAGGTTTTCAATGGTGCACTTCTTTTGATCACTGGACCACAGGCTTTCTTTATTCCTTCATACATGCTTCTTATGTCTCCCTTATCACTTGCGATTTGAATGGACTCACATAACTTGATCCAATAATCATTTGCACACTGCCTGGCAGCCTTTTGCACATCCTTCCTAGCTTGCCTTAGCTCACTCAGAGTGTTACGCGTTGGTCTTTCCTTGTTTCTTAAGAGAGCTTTCTTCTTCTTATCAATCAAGGGCTGCAGAGTCTCGATGTTGGCCGCAAACCAGTCCTGCCTCTTATGATCCACAGTGCCGTAAACCTTTACGGCAGTTTTACAAAGAGTTTCCTTAAGTTTATTCCATTTATCATTTACTGTACAATTTTCTGGTGTATCAGTGAAAGCGTCTTCAAGTTGCTGTTGAAACTGAAAGCACTTTTCCGGATCATGAGTGTTAATAATATTAATCCTGGGGCTAGATTTGTGTTTAGCTGTGTAGATTCTCTTTGGTCTCAGTCTAACCCTTGCAACAACCAAAGAATGATCCGTATCACAGTCAGCACTGTGGTAACTACGAGTCAATGATATATGGTTCAGATGTTGTCTCCGTGTGATGATGAAGTCCAGCTGGTGCCAATGGCCGGATCTTGGATGTTTCCATGTGACCTTATGCATCTCTTTTGTTTTAAAAAAAGAGTTTGTAATACATAGGTCATTACTGGTGCAATGCTCCAGCAGCCTTTGCCCATTTTCATTCATGCGACCGATGTTGTATTTTCCAAGGCACACTGGCCATGAACTCGAGTCCTTGCCCACACGAGCATTGAAATCACCGAGCATATAAATGTAGTCGGATTTTGGAACTGCCTTGATCACAGAGTCTAACTCCTCATAGAACAAATCCTTCACATCATCAGAGGAATCGAGTGTTGGTGCATATGCAGTAATAATGGTGGCAAACCCACAAGAGGTTGCCAAGCGCAGGGATAATAGTCTTTCATTTCCTCCTGCTGGAATTTCAATCATTCCCAGTAGCGAATTCTTCACTGCAAAGCCCACACCGTGTTGCCTTTTTTCTGCCTGCCCTTTACCCTTCCAGAAAAAGGTGTAGTTGTTTTCCCTGAGTGACCCTTCCTCAGCGAGGCGAGTCTCCTGCAGGCCAGCAATATCAATGTTAAGACGATTTAGTTCGGCATCAATCACAGCCGTTTTTCTCACATCGTCAATATTGGTCAAGTCAGTGGAAAATCCTGGACACATGGTTCTCACGTTCCAGGTTGCAAGCCGTAGCTTGAGGTTTCTATTTATATTTTTGTTTGTACCTGGTGCATTGGTTTTACAGCCTGCGATTCAGATTTTGTCCTAGCCCCAAGCACCCATTGAAGCAGGCAGGCTGTGGCGGATCAGCACCCAATTGGCTGGGGGCTGCCCAGCTTGAGGCGGGCGGTAGCTGATCAGTGACACCTATAGGTGTCTCCCACCGTCAGAGGCAACGCGTGGCGCCCCATGTCTACGCCAACTGACAAGGACTTATAACCCGTAACAGTTGCCTCTCGCTTTGATTCCGAGACCAGTTAAGACCAGGGATGGAGTTATTGCCTCTCCATAGCACAAAGCCTGGGCTAAAATATAGAGATCATGTGTTGCCCATGCAGCATGATCCCTCTCTCGGCCTGCCTAGTTCACTCCAGAGGAAAGGTAACACCCCTACATCTGGAACAAGACAAGCTGCAGAAGCTGCCGGATCAGCAAAGCAATGCTCTAACTGTCCGCCTGTCGGAGCTTCGATCCTAGACCAGTCGCCAACCAAGGCTTAGGGCCTGGTCTGCCCTGCCATGACAATTTTGTCTTTAGCTTGCATTTCCTCGCACCAGGGTAAGGCTTGTACCCTCCCAATTGCGCTCTTCCGCCCGAAGCCGTTGGCACAATGTGGGGTGTCGGGTTTGGTAAGCGCCGCCCAACTTTCGGCGCTAACAGAAACCAGGTAGTACCGTCTACTGTTGTACGGTAGCTCAGTCATATCTGACTAAGACCTGACTAAGAACACGCACATACTACGTTCTCGTTGACTACACGCACATACACACATATATACACACATATATACATACACACATACACACATATATACATACATACATGCACACATATACACATATATACATACATACATATATACATACATACATACATATATACGTACATAATCCTTAATTTCGCAAAAATTCATGTAAGGCATCCCCGGTGTGTATTTATTTTGCACATAAGTTATTGTGCCTCCAATGTACCGGATATCTCGTGGTTCCAGGGCGGTTGTTTCCTTGAATACCGTCGGTTGTATCTAGTAAGATACATTATATAATGTCACAATGAGGGTTTTATTAATAAATGTATGTTGTCATTTTATCTAATGGGAAACTTTATATAATTGTTCGTTAAACTGTTGTGATTTTTTACTGCTGTCATTTTGTCTAATTGGTAAACATATTATGTCACTTTGTGGTTTTTATTCAAGCTATCCTTTTATCTACTGAGAAACATAATTTTTCACTTTGTGGGTATTATTTATGCTGTTATTATGAAATTATTTTACATGAATAATTATTATGTATGAAATAAATCAAGGCTGTGCTTGGACGATAAAAAACAAAAACAGCGCTCCAGGGCCAGATGGCATAAGATACGACGACATCAAAAGGTGTACCGACAACGAGTTAGAGGAACTAGAAGACATGTAAACAACAGTATAGGGAGTGCTAGCATCAAGGAGGAGTGGTTACACAGCTGTCTGATTCCCTTGCCGAAGCCTGGCAAAGACCACACAAAAATTCAGGGATATCGAGTTATAAACAGACAGACAGACATGTGCAGAATACAATAGGCAAGCTACTGGAGAAGTTAATTGCCAGGAAAATATCAAGCGAGCTAGAGAGGCAAGGTGTTTTCCAACCTACCCTAGGTGGGTACCGTCCAAAAAGAGAAACCTGGACCAATGCAGCAGTTTTTGCCCATGATGTCTATGAAGGTTTCCACTCAGGCATTGAAACCTTTGCTGCAGCGATTGATCTTGAGGACGCGTACAACAGAGTACCATTGGATTTTTTAATGCTTCAGCTACTTGAACTCAAAATAAGTCCATGCCTCCTTAGTTGGATCGCTGCAGCCCTCTTCCAAAAGAAAATAGTTTTTAGATGTGGCAGTTGGACGTCGGAACCAACAAAAATATATCCTGGCCTACCACAGGGATACCATTTTCTCCGGTACTGTTCAACGCCTACACTGTGAGAATCACCAGTGAGCAGATCACTGGACCTGGTAGGACATTGTCAGATTGCCGACGATGTTTTAGTGTATCGTCATGGTAAGGATAGAGATCAGGTTGCTGTGGAACTACAAACCGAACTGTCGCATAAGTACTTGGTATGTGGAGGCTGGGGCAATGGTCAACCCAACAAAGGCAACAGTGACTTGGTTCTCGTTGAATAATCATATTGTCAACACTCCAACACCAACTGTAAATCTGTGTTCAGAGATGGTGGAAAGAACGTAGGCAATGAATTACCTGGGGATACGGTTTGATCGAAGCCTTGCTTATAATGAGCACATAGACCAGGTGATAACAAAGGCCAAGCGGGGGTTGGCTGCCATGCGGGTGATGGCGGCGGCAAGCTGTGAGCAGCGCCATCTATGTCTTCTGTACGAGGGGCTGGTCATGTCTGTTTTTGAGTATGCGATGGCAATCCTGACTCTCAGCCTTAAGCAGATAGAAAGGATCGAAAGGATACAGAATGAAGCTATGCGCATTATTCTTGGATGTACAAGAGAAAAAGTATGCAGGGCGAAGCGCTATCTTCTTGATTTTCCAACCATTGAAGAGAGAATACAAGTTTGCAGAGCACGCGCCTACCTCAGAGTTAGTTAACGCAAACACACAACATCCACTGCATAGTGAAATTATGAAGGTGAAGGGCAGCAGGTTAAAAAGGGGACGGTCGTCGATGGGTCAAGCCGAAGACATTCTTCAACAGGTGTATTCACTTGAGGACTTAGAACCTGGCGAGGAGTGAGTACAAGTGCCAACAGATTTATGTTCGTCCTCTTCAGTTTGCATCCAACCAGACAGAAAATGCAGACAAGAAAACCCGACTGCTGTGGCGGCGGAAGTACAAGCGTTGAATTTCGAGAATTCGCTAGACGGTGATACTGTCATTTACACAGATAGGTCGGTCGTCCGACATGTGAGAAGCTCATGGGCCTTTACGGCTCAGGCCGGTGGAAGAATTGTGAAGGAGGACTCTGGTGCTTTTGCTGAGACCACAGGTAGCCTGACCATGGAAGTCATGGCAGTAAGTAAAGCAATAACATGGCTTGAGACACAGACATTCACTAGGGAATGTTTCCTTAGCGACTCAATGAACATGATCAAGAGGATAGAGATGGGGGAAGGGGGATCCGAAGAGAATGGTTTCTGCCTCTGGATCGGTCTCGGCTGGCAAAGATTAGTTTCATCTTTGTGCCAGGGCATGCGGGAGTACAAGGGAATGAGCGGGCTGACAAGCTCGTAGGTAACGCTACTGTGGAGGGCGGACGCGCCATGGACCAGGCTGACATTCTGAATGCTCTACGAGAAGTAAGACTTTTGCGAGAACCAATTGATGACTGTGAATCTATAACAATGGCCAGACTGCGAGAACAGTAAATTAAAAGAGGGGTGGCCAAACAAGAACACTACGCAGGAAGCCAAAGAAGACTGATAAACCAACACAGAACTGGTGTCGTTAGCCGCTTCACGCTGCGGGATTTGCTGAGGAGGGGATCCGAGCACTTATGGACTGAATAGTTCGATGTGCAATGAGGATGATCTGTCGACTAACTAACTAACTAACTAACTAATTATGCTGTTATTTATCTAAAGGGAAACATTATGCTATTTCACGTTGCAGGTTCCTGAAATACTTTGGGTAGATTTTTAACTCGAAATTTTGCCCAGGCAGCGCCGTTAGACTACTTATTTTCGATGTCCAACTGCCAAGGGATTTTTTACGTGCGCAACAATACACACGGGCGTCCGATCTCACTACCCAGAGACCAAGGGATATTTTGTTACTAGAAGTCCACATGAAAACATCCCAGTTCTCATCGGGGCTTGAATCCGGGACCTCCAGCACTCGAGGCGGACATCATACATTGAGACCACTCGGTAGAGCATTGCTTTGCTCATCCGGCAGATTATGCAGCGTGTCTTGTTCCAGATGTATTTTTGTTACTTTTCCTCTAGGAAGCCGAGAGAGGGATCATGCTGCATGGGCAACACATGTCTCTATATTTTAGCCCAGGTTTTGTGCTATTCTTCTTCTTCTTTCGTTCGCCTAAAATATGTTTATAACTGCAATGTTGTCTCTTGTATGAATCTAACAGTCTTTTTTAGTTCATTCAGCGGTCCATAGAGTTTATCTTCCACTGTTGTCTCTCTAGGCCAGAAGGTTCGCCTGGGTATGTTGTAGCTTGGGCAATCCTGGAGTATGTGCTCTGCTGTCTGCGACGCCAAACCACATGTGCACATGGCTGAGTCACCAATCTTGAATTTTGTATACATGTGGTTGCGTAATCTATTGTGTCCTGTTCTGTTTTGTGCTATGAAGAGATATAACTACATCCCTGGTCTTAACCGGTCCCGGAATCAAAGCGAGAGGTAGCAGTTACGGATTGTAAGTCCTTGTCAATTGGCGTTGATATGGAACGCAACGGGTTGCCTCTGACGGCGGGAGACACCTACAGGTGTCACTGACCAACTACTGCCCGCATCAAGCTGGGCAGCCCCCTGCCAATTGGGTGCTGATCCGCCATAGCAATATTTATGCTGTTACTTTATCTAATGAGAAACATGATAACATGGCAGCTTGCTGTGTTGTCACCTGTGTCTGTAAATAAGCGTGGAATCGTAGATACTATTTCCATTCTTCTGATCACAATGGAGTCAACCATGTACAGGTCACGGCATTGAAGCCTTATTACTCCAATAGCTTCATTAGGCTTAAAATTGAAAGTCAGTTAATTAACTCTTTTGGATGCATCCATCCAGCAGGAATCAATACTGTTGTGGATACCGCTGTATAATTCTGCTGCCTCTTCTGAATACATCCATATCTAACTATCTGCACACTATCGGCTTCATTTTCTTTTTATTTGGTACTTTTTAGATCTGTTCTTCTGAACTTATAGAAACAAAGTATATGCAATGACTTAGCAACGTTTCATACCTACACTTTGTCTATTTATAATTTAAATGTTAATTACATTTTCTAATTACACGTTTTTCTTTAGATCTGTTTGTGTTGTTTCTGATGAAAATTATTATAATTAAAACGTCGATTCTCTGTGTCGTGGTATCACTTATTTCATCGTATTTGTTTTTTTAAATTGTCTTTGATTTTTTCTTATGTGATTTACGTTTTCCGGATTGGAGTTTGCTGTAAGGTGTGTACACTGGTCTGTGTTTATTGTCTCTCACTTTAGCAAAAGTTACACGTACATAACTGGTTTTATTGTGTAATCTCTACTTCGTGTCCAATCACACGCATGTAACAGTACATGGTGCGAGAATACGCAACCTACAGACAAAATGGAAAGTTAGAGCATTGCTTTGCTCATACGGCAGCTTATGCAGCGTGTCTTGTTCCAGATGTAACTTTGTTACCTTTCATCTGGAGAGAACTAGGAAGCCGAAAGAGGGATCATACTGCATGGGCAACACATGGTATCTATATTTTAGCCCTGGCGTTGTGCTATGAAGAGGTATAACTACATCCCTGGTCTTAACTGGTTCCGGAATCAAAGGGAGAGGTAGCAGATACGGATTGTAAGTCCTTGTCAATTGGCGTTGATATGGGACGCATTTGGTTGCCTCTGATAGCGGGAGACACCTAAAGGTGTCACAGACCAGCTACTGCCCGCCTCAAGCTGGGCAGCCCCCGGCGATTTGTGTGCTGATCCGCCACAACCTGCTAGCTTCAATGGGTGCTTGGGGTGAGGATAAAATCTGGATAGCAGGCTGTTAAACCAATGCACAAGGTACTACTAAATAGAAAAATAGAAACCTCAAGCTACGGCTTGCAACATGGAACGTACGAACCACGTATTCAAGATTTTCCACTGATCTAATGAATATTGACGGTGTGATTGATGCCGAACTCAATCGTCTCAACATTGATATTGCTGGCCTGCAGGAATCTCGGGTCGCTCAGGAAGTGTCACTCATGGACAACTATTACTCATTGTTTTATTGGAAAGGTAGAGGGCGGGAAGTAAATAACCAACATAGACTGGGCTGTGCAGTGAAGCATTCACTACTGGGAATGATTGAAATTCCAGCTGGCGGAATTGAAAGATTAGTATCCCTGCGCTTGGCAACTACTTGTGGTTGTGCCACCATTATCACTGCATATGCACCGAAACTCACTTCCTCAGATCACATGAAGGATTCATTCTATGAGGAGTTAGACTCAGTGATCAAGGCTGTTCTAAAATCTGACGACATATATATTATCTGGGATTCTTATGCTCGTGTGGGCAGGGACTCGAGTTCATGGCCAGTGTGCCTTGGAAAATACAACATCGGTCGCATGAATGAAGATGGGCAAAGGCTGCTGGAGCATTACACCAGAAACGACCTACCTGCTCCATTTTGTAAGGTCACATGGAAACATCCAAGATTCGGCCATTGGCATCGGCAGACTTCGTCATCACACGATCACAACATATGAATTAATTCGAAGTTACCACAGTGCTGACTGTGATACGGATCATTCTTTGGTTGTTGCATAGGTTAGGCTGAGACCAAAGAGAATCTACACAACTAAACACAAATCTAGCCCCAGGATTAATATTATTAACACTCACTATCCTGAAAAGTGCTTTCAGTTTCAACAGCAACTTGAAGACGCTTTCACTGATACACCAGAAAATTGTACAGTAAATGAAAAGTGGGGTCAACTTAAGGAAACTCTTTATAAAACTGTCGTAGGGGATTACGGCACTGTGGATCATAAGAGGCAGGACTGCTTTGCGGCAAACAGCGAGATTCTGCAGCCGTTGATTGATAAGAAGAAGATAGCTCTCTTAAGAAACAAGGAAAGACCAACGCGTAACACTCTGAGTGAACTAAGGCAAGCTAGGAAGGATGTGCAAAAGGCTGCCAGGCAGTGTGCAAATGATTATTGGATCAAGTTATGTGAGTCCATTCAAATCGCAAGGAATAGGGGAAACACAAGAAGCACGTATGCAGGAATAAAGAAAGCCTGTGGTCCAGTGATCAAAAGAAGGGCACCAATGAAACCCTTGACTGGAGAAATCATCATTGATAAGAAACAGCAGATGGACAGATGGGTTTCTATTTGGAGCTTTACTCAAGTGAGACAAAACTAGCGGATGATGCCCTCAACGCCATAGAGGCTCTACCAACTCTTGTCCACCTGGACACATTTCCCACCATAACAGATGTTAAGTGTGCTGTAAATGAACTTGCGTCTGGCAAGGCTCCAGGTAAGGATGGGATTCCAATAGAGGTTATAAGGAGTGGGCAAGACACACTCACTCTACAGATCCACCAGCTAATAGAGCTATGCTGGCATGAAGGACAAGTCCCATAGGATTTCAATGATTCAAGCATCATAACACTGTACAAGAACAAGGGCGATCGGAGCGACTGCAACAACTATAGGGGTATCTTACTTCTGTGTATTGTTGGAAAAGTATTTGCCAGAATTGTTCTGCGCAGACTTCAAGTCCTAGGAAATCAAGTCTACCCCGAATCACAGTGTGGCTTTCGACAGAACCCGTCTACCATTGATATGATATTCTCATTGCGACAAATGCAAGAAACATGCCGTGAACAGAATCAACTACTTTTTATTGCCTTCATCGACCTCACAAAGGCATTTGATTTGGTCAGTCGTTTGGGTCTGTTCTAGGTACTAAAGAAGATTGGCTGCCCACCAACTCTTCTGTCCATTGTGGAATCGTTCCACACAGGCATGAAGGGTATAATCAAGTTTGATGGTGCAACATCTGAAGAGTTTGAAATCAAGAGTGGAGTTTATCAAGGTTGTGTAATAGCTCTCACCCTCTTTGGAATATACTTTTCACTTCTACTGAAATATGCCTTTCGTGATCAGGATGGTGGTATATACATTCACTCACGCTAAGATGGCTTCTTCTACAATGCTCAGAGATTGAAGGCCAAGACCAAAATTAGGAGGGTACTGATCAGAGAGTTGCTTTTTTCAGATGATGCTGCAGTTACGACCCACTCTGAGGAAGAATTTCAATGTCTACTATCTGCATTCTCTAATGCTTGTTCTAAATTTGGTTTAACAATTAGCAAATAGAAGACACAGATTATGTCACAAGGTGCACACGGAGTACCATCAATCCTTATTGACGACGCCGAACTAGAGATGGTAGACCATTTTACATATCTAGGATCAGTGGTAAATAGCAAATTATCCTAGATCAGGAAATCAACATCCGGATTGGTAAGGCAGCAACAACAACGAACAGGTTAAGAAAAAGAGTCTGGGAGAACAGGAAGCTTACTGCCTAAACAAACTTCCTGTGTCCTTAGTACTCTTCTTCATGCGTATGTGTATCTGTGAGAGAGTGTGATTGAGAGAGTGAGTGTGTGTGTGTGTGTGAAGGATTGTGTGTGAGAGAGTGAGACAGTGGGAGAGTTGATGTGTTAGTGTGTGTATGTGAGCGCGCGCATGCGTGTGAGTGTGTGTATATGAAAGAATATACAGAGAGAGGGAGAGAGGGAGAGAGGGAGAGAGAGAGAGAGAGAGAGAGAGAGAGAGAGAGAGAGAGAGAGAGAGAGAGAGCTGAGCAGATGCATGTCGTGTATGTAACACACGAATCCATATGTTTGTGTATTCTCATCTGTCATATTATAAGTTAAATACCATTTGATTTTATCATGCATACTATAAACTCATGTTCATTACTGTAGTTTGAGTGAGAGAGTCAGTGAGTGTGAATGAGAGACAGAATGAGTGAGCGTGAGAGTGAATGAATGAGCGGGAGAGTGAATGAATGAGCTGGAGAGTGAATGAGTGAGCGGGAGAGTGAATGAGTGAGCGGGAGAGTGAATGCGTGAGAGTGAATGAGTGAGCGGGAGAGTGAATGAGTGAGCGTGAGAGTGAATGAGTGAGCGTGAGAGTGAATGAGTGAGCGGGAGAGTGAATGCTTGAGAGTGAATGTGTGAGCGTGAGAGTGAATGTGTGAGCGTGAGAGTGAATGTGTGAGCGTGAGAGTGAATGTGTGTGTGTGTGAGAGAGAGAGGGGGAGAGAGAGAGAGAGAGAGAGAGAGAGAGAGAGAGAGAGAGAGAGAGAGAGAGAGAGCATCTCTATTTTTACGTCACATACTTTTTATGTACACATTTTTCTCCATGTTTTACATTTTTATGAGACTGCTCATGACAAGTGTCAGTGTATGTGTGTGAGTAAAGTGTGAGAGTTTGTTCATACTAGTTTCAATACTAACGTGAGACATTTTGTATGTGTCTAGATGTAAGGAAGTGTGAGTGTATGTGGAGGATGTGTGTGAGTGTGGGGATATGTGTGGGTGGGGGATGTGTGGGTGGGGATGTGCGTTTGGATGGGTTGGGGTGTGTGGTTTTGGTGGGTAGTGATATTAGTGGGTGTTGGTGGGATGTGTGGATGGATGTGTGTGGGTGAAAGTAGGGGTGTGGGAATGGGTGTGGGGGATGTGTGTATGGGTGGATGATATGTGTATGGGACGGATGCGGGGGATGTGTGTTTAAGTGGGTGGAGATGTGTGGATGTATGTGTGGGAGGCGGGGTTGTGTGGGTAGGGGATTGTGTTGGGTGGATTGGGGATGCAAGGGCGGGTGGGGAGAAGTGTATGGTGTGTGGGTTTGAGATATGTGTGCGGTGTGTTGGTGGGGGATGTGTGAATTATGTGTGGGTGGAGGGTATGTTTGTGGTGGTATGGGTGAGGATATGTGTATGGGTGGAGGATAGTGCGTGGTGTGGGGGAATGTGTGTGATGGGTGCGGGGAATGTGCGTATGGGTGGGGTATATGTGTGGGTGTGTAGGGGATGTGTGGTGGTTGGGGGAAGTATGTGGGGGTGTGTGGGTGGGAGATGTGTGCGTGGATGGGGAATATGTGGGTGGGGGTGTGTGAGTGGCTTAGGGATGTGTAGGTGGGTGAGGGAGTTGTATGAGTCGGGGTGGGATGTGTAAGTGGGTGGAGGATGTTTGTGGGTAGGGGTATTGTGATCGAGAGATGTTTGGTTGGGGTGGGTGGGTGGGGGTGTGTGGGTGCGTAGTGGAGGATGTATGCGTGAGTGAGTGTGTGTTGGTGGACGGGTAGGGAATGCGTGTGTGGGTTGGGAGAGGTGTGTGGTGTGTTGGTTGGGGATATTGTGTGGGTGAGGTATGTGTGTGTGGGTGGGGGATTTTTGTGGTGAGTGAGTGGGAGTATGCGGGGTGGATGGGTAAGGTTATCTGTGTGGGTGTGGGTGGGAATATTGTGTGGTATCTGGGTGGGCGATATGTGTGTGGTGTGTAAGTGGGGATGTGTTGGTGAGGGATATGTGTGTGTGTGGTGCGTGGGTTGGGAATAGTGCGTGGTAGGGGGTGTATGTGATGTGCGGGTGGGGTATTGTGTGGTGGGGGATTAGGTTAAGGCATGTGTGGGTGGGTAGAAGTTGTATGTGTGGGTGGTGGGGTGTGTGTGAGTGGATTGGGGATTTATGGGTGGTTAGGGAGATGTGTGTGTGTGTGTGGGGGGGGGGGGTAGGGACATGTCAGTTGGTGGGGATGTGTGTGTATGGTTTGGGGATGTGTGAGTGGATGTGCGATGTGTGGGTTGGTGGGGTATTGTGTGCGTGGGTGGGGAATATGTTGTCGATGGAGATGTGGCTGAGGATGGGTGGTTTTAGGTGTGGGTGGGGAGAGGATGTGTGGGTTAGGATGTGTATGTGGATGGGAGTGGGATGTGTGGGTTGGTGGGAGAATGTTTGTGGGTGGCGAGTGTGTTTTGGTTTGGGGATCAGGTGAGGGAAGTGTGTGTGTGGGTGGGGGAATGTGCGGGAGGGGGATGGGTCGGTTGATGGGGTATGTATGTGTCCCTTGGTGTGCGTGTGTGTCCGTAGGTGGGGATGTGGGTGGAGTGATGTATGGATAGGTGGGAGTTAGGCCTCATAACATGGTAATTAGCTTTGTTTATGTTTACAACATTCATTTCACAATGTTTATTTTTCTTCCTATGTAAATGTATAATGCTCTTGATGAACGAAAGACGAGTGATTAGAAGGGCCGAATGTAAGACGGGCCTGCGCGCCCAATTTGTGACCCTAATAAATTTTATTTGATTTGATTTGATTTCTTTATGGCAGTGAAACCTGGACAACTTACTCATACCAAGAGAAACTGTTAAACAACTTTCATATGCAGTGTCTCCGAAGAATTCTTGGTATTTAGTGGCAAGACAAAATCACAAATACTGAAGTATTGGAAAGATCAGGTCGTGTGACGGTTTTTTCCATGCTCAGTCTTCGTAGACTTAGATGGATAGGACATCTTAGGAGGATGGATGATGGTAGAATACCAAAGGACATAATTTTTAGTGAATTACAGATGGGTAAGAGATCTTAGGGTCAGCCTCTACTACGATACAAAGATGTGTGTAAGCGGGACATAACTGATACAGACATTGATAAAGCACATTTGGAGCAAGTCGCCGCTGAACGTGTTGCAAGGAGGGCAAAGATCATAAATAGAATAAAGACAAAGGAGAAAAGTCTTGCAGATAAGTGACACACCGGGCGTGTGAGACGTAAGATGGTGCATGGTTGTGGAAATGACCACGTGTTCACATGCACCCACTGTGAACGGACATTTACAGCGAAAATTGGCCTTATCAATCACATTCGCTACCGCCATAGGTAAAGGTTATTATGCCTTCTTAAAGCACAAACTATCGTCTGTCAAGACGGCAGGGTGCCAATGAAGTACGCAAGATCCTGATAAGTGCTTTGAGACCCAACAGCAACTTGAAGACACTTTCACTGATACATCAGAAAAGTCTGCAGCAAGTGAAAAGTGGGGTAAACTTACGGAAACTCTTTATAAAACAGCTTTAGGGGTTTATGGCACTGTAGATCTAAAGAGGCAGGATCGGTTTGCGACAAACAGACGCTGCGACCCTTAATTGATAGAAAGAAGATCGCTCTCTTAAGACACAAGGAAAGAACAACACGAAGCACTCTCAGTGAGCTGAAGCAAGCTAGGAAGGATGTGCAAAAAGCTGCCAGGCAGTGTGCAATGACTAATGGATCAAGTTATGTGAGTCCATCCAAAATGCAAGTGATAATGGCAACATCAGAAGCATGTACAAAAGGATAACGAAGGCCTGTGGTTCAATTATCAAAAAAGTGCATCACCGAAAACCTTGACTGGAGAAATTATCACTAATACGAAACAGCTGATGGATAGATGGGTAGAGCCTTATTTTGAGCTTTAATCATTTCATCCAGTGGGGTTGAAAGTATGGAGCCGTAATTTCTAAGATCCCTGATAAGACTTATTTTGGCTCGAAATTTCCGTTGACAATGTGGGCAAAGAATTCTTGACCTTCCAGTAGGATGATCTGTCCAGTCTTTTATTCACAGCTCTTGCAGTCCTGTTTGCATCACAAGTGGCTGCACCCTTGTGTAGTGATGTAAGTCACGAATTTCGGTCTTTGGAAGCAGTCTCCCAAATGTCGTAATGAATTCCAACAGTTTTAATGAGATTTTCAGTCTTTAAAAAGTTTCCACTGACCGCCTTGGTAGCGTTTACTACAGCGCAGCTCGCCGTACAATAATTCGTTTACGAAACCTGTGATCTGGCATGCGAGTCAAGTGACCAGCCCAGCCATCTGATTATTCATGTTTCTTTATTCTTTTTCTCTTAATTCTTCTTCATTCATTGACTAATAGAGCTATGCTGGCGAGAAGAACAAGTCTAATAGGATTTCAAAGATTCAAGCATCATGACACTGTACAAGAACAAGGGCGATCGGAGCGACTGCAACAACTATAGGGGTATCTCACTTCTGTGTATTGTTGGAAAAGTATTTGCCAGAATTGTTCTGCGCAGACTTCAAGTCCTAGGAGATCAAGTCTACCTCGAATCACAGTGTGGCTTTCGACAGAACCGGTCTACCATTGATATGATATTCTCATTGCAACAAATGCAAGAAACATGCCGTGAACAGAATCAACTACTTTTTATTGCCTTCATCGACCTCACAACGGCATATGATTTGGTCATTCGTTAGGGTCTGTTTAAGGCACTAAAGAAGATAGGCTGCCCACCAACTCTTCTGCCCATTGTGGAATCGTTCCACACAGGCATGAAGGGTACAATCAAATTTGAGTTTGAAATCAAGGTTGTGTACTAGCTCCCACCCTCTTTGGAATATACTTTTCACTTCTACTGAAATATGCCTTTCGTGATCAGGATAGTGGTATATACACTCACGGCCACATGGCGGTCTCTACAATGCTCAAAGATTGAAGACCAAATCCAAATTATGAGGGTACTGATCAGAGAGTTACATTTTGCAGATGATGCTGCAATTACGACACACTCTGAGGAAGAATTACAACGTCTACTATCTGCATTCTCCAATGCTTGTTCTGAATTTATGTTAAAAATTGGCAAAAAGAAGACACAGATTACGTTACAATGTGCATATGGGGTACCATCAATCTTTATTGACGATGCCGAACTGGAGATGGTAGACCATTTTACATATCTAGGATCAGTAGTAAACAGCACATTATCCCTAGATCAGGAAATCAACATCCGGATTGGTAAGGCAGCAACAACAATGAACAGGCTATGAAAAAGAGTCTGGGAGAACAGGAAGCTTACTGCCAAAACAAAAGTCCTTGTCTATCAAGCCTGTGTCCATAGTCTTCTTCTTGACGGTAGTGAAGACTGGTCAACTTGCTCACACCAAGAGAATCGATTTAACAGCTTTCATATGCGGTTTGGGACGCAGAGGTGTTTCCAAGGCACCAGGACCGGGTTATATACTGGCCAAGACCTATTGACGCGTCCTCGTCGAGCGTCCTGGGCAACAGGTCCCTTCGGGTTCCTGGCTAAAGTCAATAGGATCGCCGATTCCTCCGAAGTCGGAGAGTGTCTGCCTGTACGGCGAGGGACCACCAGTCTGCACACCAATAAGCCAGACATGGGACAACGGATACTCACGCAAACCTCAGGTCCTGTATGACATCACACTGATGTTGGACAACAGGATGCCTTCATCCGATATACAGGACTTCGCGTTGGAGCTCGCGTCCCAAACTTGGCTTGGTGTACCACGCATCACTCCGTGTGCCTCGAAACTCGAGCCATATGTTTCGAATTCCATTTAAACACAGTTCAGTTGCTGAAATTCCACATGACTGTATTAAGTAGACTAGAGACTCCACAAGTCTGGATTGAATAAGTTATATGCCTCATATCCCAGTCCACTATTTCTAGCCATGTCTAGTAATCTGTATGTTGTCGTGAGGTGGTATATTCAGTTATGCGTCAACCTGAAGCAATGAGCTACAAGTTACCAGTCAATACCCGAGATGTTACCCACGCTTGAGTTAGTAAACGGTCGGTTGTTAAGCGGATATTTTGAGATTTACTCACATGTTGTTATTGTTAGTTAGTTAGTCGCAGTTCCAACTTCACAGCAACGGGTCGTCCCCATTATGCTCCGTTCCTGTGCCAGTGAACATCATACAAAACGCTCCCCACTGCCCAATGTGAAAAGTGGAAAAGACAGGAGTCTCGACAAACAACAGCCCGCACAGATGCACTGTGCATAATGCCACCGCCAGAATGTCAACACAATAGTCCCCCACAAAACACCCAGTTCATTTCTGATGGAATCTACAGTCATTTTCCCATCTGGATGTTTCCTAGATGTTCACCCACACAGTCCACGAAATACAGTTCATCGTCGATGGCAGTGGCAGTCAACCAGAAGCCCAGCAGCCACTCATTTCTGCATAAGGCAAAAACCGGTCAACTCTGGGACATAGCCATCTGCCATCGCTCCGAACATGCAGTCACGTTCCAAAAAACCTCGGGCAGATTCAACAGCATTTCACACGAAACTCACAGCTCACAGTGTCGCGCCACGCACTCACTCAGTAGCAGGGCGACGGAACCATCAAGCCTCCTTAGTCGCCTCTTACGACATGCGTGGTAGGCTGCAGTGTTGCTATTCTTTGCTTCCCTTATGGGCCCCGGCAACACACGGGAAATGTTGTTATTGTGTTGACGTTCAGTACTCACCCGAAAACTTCGTATGTCATAAATACTCGCAGCTTTCAAGATGAGAGTAGTCGTTCTGTATGGGGGAAGTATGAAATCAATGCTGTTCACACTGGGAGACTCACACAAGTTGACACCGTTCACACATAAATAAGACGTGGTGCATTCACTGGAAGGCGCGTATATATCAAACTCTCTGAAAGAGAGAAACATAAACTATTATATTTTGACATAATATCTATCTATGGCAACTCTTTTTGTTTTTGTCTTGCTGAATGAGAAATGTCACAACCGATCATAATAATAAATAGCTTGAGTACTAAGGAGTAAAATAACAGTATATCGCAAGAAGATTAAGAATAGGCGAAAGAAGGAAAAGGAATGAGAAGGAGAAAGAGAACAAGCTCGTAGAGGAAAAAGAAAAATAAGTACGTACAGGAAGTATAGAGTGTATTATTCACCCTCTGTAAAGTTCATGCAACATAATAGGTAATTACAAAACTTCGACCGGCAATATTTTCAAACACTGCACAGTCTTTAAAAATACACCCTACATAATGATGAAGAATGACAATCGTTCTCCCGAAACACCACAATTCATTTTCGATCAAGAGTAATTCGTTATATTTTTTCCCCGTTTGCTCGTCTTGAACTCAAACGTAGTCCATAAACGTCCTAATACTTCTAGTAGTTGCCACTAGTGGAGAGTGCACTGGACCAGTGTTTGTGTGTGGATTAGCTTTCCATATATCCAGCGTCCCTCGCATCAGACGAACCCACTCCGACTTCAGATGTACTTGTAATTTATGTCCACAAGTCAAGGACGAGAAGTCAACATTTTAGTCCAGCTGACTGGTGTAATTAGTTCAGAAATGAAACTTTTCGTGCTCACTTTACTGCACTCACGTCTCGTGAGAATTAACTCAATGCCGGAGATGCTGATCGGCGCGTCTATGTGATCTCTCATCATGTACATCCCATGGCATCATTGGTATCTTTGTGCAGTTTCTTTTGTCTACTTTTTTTAGTGGTGTCTCAGTGAGAGACAAATTGTAATTGTGAGAGAGAGTGTGGGAAAGAGAAAGAGATAGAGATAGAGATTGAGAGAGCGTCGAAACAAGTGAAAGGATAAAAGTTAGAAATACTGAGAGAGTGAGAGATATAGATGCAGAGAGTGACAGAATGTGGGAAAGAGAGATAGAGATAATACACATATACAAACTTTGAAATAATTTCAGCAGTTGAACGGCTTCATTGTGATCACAACTATATAAAATCCATTGTGTGCGAATGAAGATAAACAGGCAATATAATCCAAAAGGAGGAGACCACACAAACACGTCCTTTCCGTAAGCACGCTGGAGAAATTTGGGTAAGTTTGACAGAGCGAGAGACTGCTGGAGGGGTTGACAGAGGGAGAGAATGCTGGATGGGTTGGCAGAGGGAGAGAATGCTGGGTGGGTTGACAGAGCGAGAGACTGCTGGAGGGGTTGACAGATATAAGTGGACAAAGAGATAGAATGGTAATTGGACCTACAGAGTGAGAAAATGCTGGATGGGTTGACAGAGGTAGAGAATGCTGGGTGGGTTGAAAGAAGGAGAGAATGTTGGGTGGGTTGACAGCCACAGGTGGACAAAGGGATATAATGCTTTGTGGGTTGACAGAGAGAGAGAGAATGTTGGGTGGGTTGACAGAGGGAACGAACGAACGAACGAACGAACGAACAAACTTTATTTTCAAAGGGTTAAGAATTGGGCACGCAGGCCCGTCTAACATTCTGCCCTTCTATCACTCTCTTTCATACATTATTTCATTCACACATCATTCAAGGCTAACAGAGAACAGCAACAATATAAAAGATATGCATTATAAAGGCATGGGCAAAATGCGAACATCAAAACTACACGACACAGTAAAATTAGATAATGGTCTGACACTTGTTATTAGCCATGTGGAATATACTGGCCTACCAAAAGGGGACTGGCTGTTATACTAGGGTTTTGTTATTATTATTATTATCTCTATTATTAAGGGGGAAGATAATCCGTACTGAGATAGTGTTCGAGTAATTTGCGATTATATGAATAGGGATTGGTGATGTCTTTGATTTCTTGTGGAAGATTGTTCCACAGCTGAGCTGCAGAGTACGTTAAGCTTGTTTTGTATAAGTCAATCCTAGGCTTCGGAATGTGTAATATATTTAAACGTTTACTGTGTCTAGCATTATATTTAAACAATGGCCAAAGGTAATTTGGGGCATTCCGATGCAGGATTTTGTGAATTAGTTTAGCTTTATTAAAAAGCAGGCGTTTGCGGAGTGGTAGTAACTGAAGGCGTTTATACAGGCTAGGATTGTCAGATAAATGTTTGTTATAAATTAGACTCATGGCCCGTTTCTGGAGTGAGTAAATTCGCTTGGTGTTTGAATTAGAACAACCGTCCCAGATTGTAGAGCAGTAGTCAAAGTGTGTCTGTATATGAGAAGTATAGAATAGTTTCCTTGTGTCCTCATCAAGGAATTTTTTAATTTTGGCGAGTTGGTAGACTTTTTTCGCTGTTTGTTTAATAAGCGTTTGAACGTGGGAATTAAAGGTTAGGTTTCTATCAATGATTATGCCTAATGTTTTGTGCTCAATTACACTTTCTACTGGCATGTTATCGATGTGAAGTTGAAGTGATGTGTGTGAGTTTAGAGTTTGAAGTCTTTGTCTGGTTGTTAGTAACATTGATTTTGTTTTAGTGATGTTAATTTTCATACGGTTTGAATAGCTCCACCTAACTACATTATTTAATTCTTGTTGTAAAGACGACTCCAATAAAATACAGTTTTCAGCATTTGTGTACACTGTACAGTCGTCTGCAAATAGATCGCAGGAAGACGAAAGATGCAAAGGTAGATCGTTAATATATATGGCAAACAATAGAGGGCCAAGAATAGAGCATTGCGGTACTCCAATATTGAAGGTAGTGGTATGAGACAGACATTTATTATGTGATACTACTTGCTTTCTGTTTGATAGAAAAGATGATATTAGAGTGACTACATTAGGGCCAATTTTCATTGTCTCCAGTTTTTTAATTAAAATAACATGGTCTATCATATCAAATGCTTTCTTGAAATCAATAAACACAGTTCCACATAGACTGTTGTTGTTTATATTCTGGTGCCAATTTTCTATCATGTTTGTTAGGGCCGTATGGCAAGAATATTTTGGTCGAAATCCTGATTGGTTGTCAACAATAAGCTTGTTGCGAACTAAATACTGTAATGTCACTTTATGGATGTGTTTTTCTAGTGGCTTAGATAGTGATGATAGTAAGGAAATGGGTCTGTAATTGTTCGGGAGATCATTGTCAAATGAACCAGATTTAAGAAGAGGGTACACTTTAGCGATTTTGAGAGCTGATGGAAAGTGGGAGAGAATGTTAGGTGGGTTGACAGACACAAGTGGACAAAGATAGATAATGCTAGGTGGGTTGACAGACACAGGTGGACAAAGGGAAAGAATGCTGTTTGGATTAACAGAGGGAGATAATGCTCGGTGGGTTGACAGAGGGAGAGAATTTTGAATGGTTTAACAAAGGGGGAGAATGCTGCGTGGGTTGACAGAGGGAGAGAATGCTGGATGGGTTGACAGACACTGGGGGACACATGTGGGTAATGCTGGGTGGGTTGACAGACACAGGTGGACAAAACGAGAGAATGTTGGGTGGGCTGTTAGAGGGAGAGAATGCTGGGTGGATTGACAGACACAGGTGGACAAAGGTGATAATGCTGGGTGGATTGACAGAGAGAGGTAATGCTCGGTGGATTGACAGACACAGGTGGACAGAGGGAAAGAATGCTGGGTTGACTGACAGACATAGGTGGACAAAGGGAGAAAATGTTGATTGGATTAACAGAGAAAGAGAGAGAGAGAGAGAGAGAGAGAGAGAGAGAGAGAGAGAGAGAGAGAGAGAGAGAGAGAGAGAACGATGGGTGGGTTGACAGAGGGAGAGAATGCTGGGTGGTTTGACAGAAGGATAGAATGCTGAGTGGGATAACAGAGGGGCATAATGATGGGTGGGTTGACAGAGAGAGAATGATTGGTGGGTTGACAGAGGGAGAAAATCCTGGGTGATTTGACAGAGGGGGAGAATGCTGAATGGTTTGACAGAGGAAGAGAATAATGGGTGGTTTGACAGAGGGAGAGATTTATGGTGGGATAACAGAGGGAGAGAATGCTGAGTGGGTTGAAAGAGGGAGAGAATGCTGGGTGGATTGACAGAGCGAGAGAGAGAATGTTGGGTGGGTTGTCAAAGGGAGACAATTCTGAGTGGGTTGTCAAAGGGAGAGAATGCTGGGTGGGTTGACAGAGGGAGAGAATGATGAGTGAGCTGACAGAGTGGCTTTGGAGACGTTCACGGGTTGAACTTATCAAGAAGACCTAGCTCAGATGGTTGGTAAGAATGTGAACGCCTGCAACTCTCTGCATGGCACCAAATGATAATGATAATTTAACACTTACTTGATATGAATGTGAACAGACCATGGCTTCTCCCGTGTAGAAAGGTGGACGTAACATTTGAGATCAGTATCACGGAGTGTGTTCATGTCGGGCTTGAGATAAATCATTCCTTGAAACTCAGAGAGTTCTCGTGCAGTCCTATTCGCATCTCGTGTGCAGAAAGGATATTCCTGCGGAAAGAATCGTGATGTCTTTTTTTTTTTTTTTCGCTCACTTACTACTCGAGAGTTGTAAACACACCTGCTACTACTTGTGCACTGGGATGATTTGTGTGTGTGTGTGTGCGTGCGTACGTGCGTGCGTGCGTGCGTGTGTGTGTGTGTGTGTGGGTGGTTAAGTTTTCCTTTTAACGGTGTCCATCGCCATTAGGCGAACCCATTCTTACTTCTGAGGTACTTGTAATTTACGTTCTCGGGTCAAGGATGAGAAGTCAACATTTTAGTCCAACTGACCGGTGTAGGGGTTGAACCCAGTTTCTTGGCATCAGCACACGGAAGTGTAAGAGCGTGCGTAATGAATTCTTAGGAAGTAGTTTGAAACTTGAAATCCTTAGTCGATGAAGAGAGAGGGGAGTCCTTTTATGTTAAGACAACAGCATAGACATTTTGTCTACGATCTGTCGGAAAGAATGTATTTCTGTCAGTCTTCATGTACAATCATAAAGTTAATGAGTTGTCTCTTCTGTTCGGTTTTCTTACAAGAGAAATACTTTGTCCATAGTAAACAGTGCGTACATGAATCATAGTACATATGATGGAATTCCGTCTGTCTACAGATGGAATCATACCAGTTAAAATCCATGACAGAGTTTAGTTTGCTGATAAATATCTGAGCGAGGCCGTAGGCCTACACTCAGCTAGTAGGGATCAGTATCAGGCGGCCTTCGCCAGATGTGTTCTCTTTCTCTAACAGATTCCACAACAGTTACCAGGAAGTTCTACATTGGGTTTGGTGGAGTTCAACTCTGACTAAGAAGAACATCAAATGAACATTCGCTTTATTTAATAAGATGAATAAATACACAGAGGAAAGTGTAGTCAGCACTGTTTATGCTGGGCGTAAGATCCAGAGGGTTCATACGAACCGGGCTCAGTTGAGAAAAACATTATAAACGATTCTTTTGCAATAGGGATTCACCCAGGTTGGGTGATACTCGTTTCTTCACCACATACCACTGAACATTAGTGAGTAGAAAAGAACATTGAACATGGCGTTCTCGTGGAATAATTTAGTCCAGTGAAGAAGTACTTTAGAACCGTTTGTGTGTGACAATCTAGAACAATGGATTAGAACAAGTGTGAGACCTGTGACATTGAAACCTAGTTTCACGGTACAGAGATCCGTACTTTTCTGGGTCATAGGGACCTTAGTCTTTACCGTGAGTGACAGATCCATGATTAATGTTAAACGATAACTATTTTCGGAGGATCGTAAATTTAGTCGACCCAGTAGATACCGGAGAAAGTCAACGTCTGGAAGAAGAGACGCATCAATGGGTGAGGTCTTCATGTGCTAAGCTATCATGCTGTGGCGTACCCTTGCTATGATGATGATCTGACCTGGCCTGATCACTGGTCTGATTCTACATGCACATTAGAATATTCGACACACATTCTACACATTACACACACACACACTTCTCACACACATACTCTTTGCTTTAATAAATTATTTGTTGTATTTATTTGTTGAAGCTAGAGTTGTTGAGTATGTGGTGTTGGGGAAGAATGAGAGGGGCCATGATCCAGGGGTGAGTAAGAGTAAGAAAGGGGTGCCTACGGACTGAAGGAGTTTTGTGGACGGATTCTGGTGGTTTCTCTGGGATAATAATATTGGGTTAATAAAAATGTGGGTGTTGATTCCCCTCACTCCAGGGACGACACTAAAGTAATAAAGGATTACTACGACAGTCACACAATGGGTCACGGGAATATCTTTCGTTTAAGATTAATCACGTCACATAATGGGGCACGGGGTATGAACTTGGCGTGATTCTAATCACGTCACACAATGGATCACGGGACATATCTTTGGTGTGAGATTAACCACGCCACACAATGGGTCAAGGGAATTGTGTTTAGCGTAAGATTAACCACGTCACGCACTGGGTCATGGGAAATGTGTTTAGCATAATATTAACCACGTCACACACTTGGGCATGGGAAATATCTTTGGTGGTAGATTAACCACTTCACACACTGGGTCACGGGAGAAACCTTTGGTGTGAGATTAACCACGTCACACACTGGGTCATGGGAAATATCTTTGTCGTGAGATTAACCACGTCACACACTTTGTCACGGGAAATATCTTTTGTGTGAGATTAACCACGTCACACTTTGGGTCACGGGACATATCTTTGTCGTGAGATTAACCACATCACACACTGGGTCACGGGAAATATCTTTGGTGTGAGATTAACCACGTCACACACTTTGTCACTGGAATTATCTTTGGTATGAGATTAACTACATCACACACTGGGTCACGGGAAATGTGTTTAGCCTGAGACTAACCCTATCACACACTGGGTCAGGTGAAATGTGTTTAGCGTAAGATTAACCCCGTTACACACTGTGTCACGGGAAATGTGTTTAGCGAAATATTAACCATGTCACACACTAGGTCACGGGAAATATCTATATCGTGAGATTAACCACGTCACACACTGGGTCACGGGAATTGTGTTTAGCGTAAGATTAACCACGTCACACACTGGGTCACGGGAATTGACTCTAGCGTGAGAATGGCCACCATACACACTGGGTCACGAGACATTGTTTAGTGTAAGATTAACCACGTCTCGCACTGGGTCACGGGTAATAGCTTGGGTGCAAGATTAACTATGACAAACACTGGGTCACGGGAAATATCTTTGGTGTGAGATTAATCACGTCACACAATAGGTCAAGGGAAATGAAGTTGGCGTGAGTCTAACAACGTCACACAATGGGTCACGGGAAATATTTTTTGTGTGAGATTAACCACGCCACACACTGGGTCATGGGTAATATCTTTGGTGTGAGATTAACCACGTCACACACTGGGTCATGGGTAATATCTTTGGTGTGAGATTAACCAAGTCACACACTGGGTCACAGGTAATATCTTTGGTGTGAGATTAACCACGTCACACACTGGGTCACAGGAAATAGTTTCGTCGTGAGATTAACCACGTCACACACTGGGTCACGGGAAATATCTTTGTCGTGAGATTAACCATGTCACACAATGGGTCACGGGAAATATCTTTGTCGTGAGATTAACCACGTCACACAATGGGTAACGGGAAATATATTTTGTGTGAGATTAATCACGTCACACAATGGGTCACGTGAAATGAACTTGGCGTGAGTCTAATCACGTCATAAAATGGATCACGGGACATATCTTTGGTGTGAGATTAACCACACCACACACTGGGTTACGGGAAATGTCTTTGTCGTGAGATTAACCACGTCACACACTGGGTCACAGGAAATATCTCTAGCGTGAGAATGGCCACCATACACACTGGGTCACGAGACATTGTTTAGCGTAAGATTAACCACGTCACGCACTGGGTCACGGGAAATATCTTTGGTGTGAGATTAACCACACCACACAATGGGTCACGGGAAATATCTTTGTCGTGAGATTAACCACGTCACACAATGTGTCATGGGAAATATCTTTGGTGTGAGATTAACCACGCCACACAATTGGTCACGGGAAATAAACTTGGCGTGAGTCTAACTACGTCACAGGCTGATTCGTAATGGGTCTATGCAAAATGTGTCTAGCACCATATATATATATATATATATATATATATATATATATATATATATATATATATACATATATATATATATATAAGCGTTATGACACACATCCCCGACCCATCCACGCATTCCCCACCCACCACACATCTCCCCCAAACACATACATATCCCCTACATACCCGCACACACGCCCAGGTCACACTTACATGACCCACCCATACACACATCCACATACACACATCCCTCAGCCACCCACACACACAACCCAGGCACATATACATGCATCAACCCACCAATCCCCCACCCTCAAATCCCCCACCCTCAAATCCCCCACCCACACACATCCCCGACCTACACACATCTCCCCACCTACACACGACTGCCAACCCATCCCATAACCCACACACACTCACCAACCCACATATCCTACACCACACGGCCAAGCACACATGCCCCACCCACACACACATCTCTCCGTCAACCACACATGCGCACCTACACACACACTTGCCGCACCCACCCACACATCCCCATTTAGACATATTCCCCACCCACACAATCTCCCCCACCCACTCACACAATCCGCACCCACCCATCCACACATCCACACCAACCCACAAACACACATCCCTTAACAACACCCCCGCCCCAACAACACACACCGCACCCATACAACCTATCCCACACATACACACATCCACCACACACACATCTCCCACCCACACATCCCCACCGACACACCCATCTACCCACCCACAAACACATTCCCCACACACCAACACACACCTCTCACTCACACACACACATAAATCTCCGACCCACCCACACACACACATCTCCACTCACACACACACCCCCAACCCATACACACATTCACACGCACCCACCCATCCCACTACCCACCAAAACCCACACACACCACACACCCAAACACATACCCACACACATACATCCCCCACCCACACGTCCCTGATCCACACACACATCGCCACACACATCCGGACCCACCAGCACGTTTTCTCACTCCCTCGCATCCGCCCACACACACATCCATTAACCACACATCTGCCCAACCTCCCACACATCTTTCACCTATCCACAAATCCCATACCCGCACACGCATCCCCACTCACATACACACATCCCGCATGCACACACATCCACCACCCACATTCCCATCCCCCAACCCGTACACACGTCTTCCCACATCCCCACACATACCCCCTACCACACAGACATCCCCCACTCACAACTCCCACACACACATTTCCCGCCCACGTACGCACATCCTACACCTTCTTACACACATCCCCCACCCACTTACATCCCAACCAACATACCCATCTACCAACCCACCCACACAGACATATTCCCACACACCCAACACATACCCCAACCACACACACATCCCCTCACACACACACACACACACACCCACACCCTCATATCTAGACACATACATGACGCCTAACATAATCACTGAAACTAATATGAAAAACTACCACACTTTACACACCCATATACTGACGATTATCGTAAGCATCTTCTCAAAAAGATTGAAAATTTGAGAAAATTTTGAAAACATGGAAAAATATGAAAATGAAAAAAAAAATTGTTATACATTGTGTAAACTAAAAAATAGTGAAGCAATTCAATAAGATAGTTCCTAGAATTGACATAAACACGATGCAATTTCTAATAAATATGGTACATGTTAAATTCAAGTGGCAATAAAAATGCTAATATGGAAGATGTGGATACAGAAAAAATATGGAATAGCATGTCACATGACATGCGTGAGCTCAACTCTTTCTCTCTCTCTCTCTCTCTCTCTCTCTCTCTCTCTCTCTCTCTCTCTCTCTCTCTCTCTCTCTCTCTCATACATACTCTATAACTCTCTCTGTCTCATACTCACTCTCTCACTCACACTCTTTATTCACTCACTCCCTCATCCACTCTCTCACTCAATCACACATAAAAACTCATACAGACATAATCACACATACATATGCACACATATACACGCATACAATCACACATACACACACATACATTCACACACACATATATACACGCATACGCACATACACACATACATACACCCACGTACACGCATACTAACATATATAAGCACACACACATAGATACACATACACACGTATACACACGCACATACGCCCCTACACACATATATACGCACACATACACACACTTACACCCTCAAATACATACATACCCATACACACATGCAGGCATGTACACACATTTAACATACTACTCGCATACGCGCTCCTACACACACAAGTACACACAAAAGCACCACAAATGCCCACACAAGCACACGCAAGCACACATACATACACACATATACACACACGTACACCCACATGCACCCACACACGCGTGCGCGCATATATAATCACACACATAGGGTCGCATACACACATATACACACCCACCAATCAACCTGCACACTTATAAAATACACACATAGAGACACATATACACACCCACTTATCCACCCACACTCATACTCACACATATATACACATACACGCTGGCTCACATGCCCACTAAATCTAATAAAATGATGCTGGATGGATTGAGACGGTAGCGTGGAGGAAAACCATCAGCATAGTTGATCCAGAACACCAAACACTGAGATCTTTGGAGAGCCATGAACGCCTATGCCAGCTGGCAGGGAACTTGATGATGATGATCATGATGATGATGATGAGAAGCTTAGTAACATAATTTATGAGGTTAAATGTATGAAAATCTTCGCATTCAATTGCTCATGTTTTTTTTTTTTTTGGTATGGCTATAAATACAGATTTCAACATATCGCTTGGTATATATCCACTGCAGTAAATATCATTCAACATTATGGTTAATATATCTACTCCAAACTCTCCAATTACTTCTAATTCTTCTATTGTGACTCCATATGGTCCAGCTGTTTTTCCTTGTTTCATATGCTTAATAGCGTCATCGACTTCTTTTAGAATAATGTCAAAGTCTTGCTTAGGGCAAGAAATATGGCTCGTATCTTGACAAGTGTGATACTAACTATGCTTATCAAATAACACGAGGCTAACAGCCGATAATATAATTCGCGCTATTTATTCGCACACTGCACACATCAGAAACAATACAAGCTTCGCGCAATCACAATTCACAATATCCAATACATTATAAATGCAAGCAATCAATATATCAATATAATAATACATCAATGCACTCCACTTACAAGTCACACAGACAGGCGTTCCATCTCCAACGTTCATACAGGCTAGCTCTCAAGACATGCATCAAACTCTCAAGCCGCTTTCACACGTCAGTCCGTAACGGCCACCAAGCCTAGTCTGCCTGGACTTTCAGCACACAACACAGTTGTGTTCGCGTCAGCTATGCTTATCAAATGCGTGACCCCTCAATGTTCACGCTGCGTTCCAGCTGACCGCCGACTGCTTAGTATCGCTCAGCATTGATTGCCTGGAGTTGTTGAAGACCTCGCGTTATAGCTGTAGTGCTTATAATAGATCAGCGTTGCATTGTCGGGCGTTGGTGCAGACAACGCGTTATCACTCTGGGTGAGACTCTGACAAATACGTTTCTTTCTTGTGTTAATGCTGCCCTTTCTCCATCATATAAGTCTCTTATATACTCATTCCACCTCTTTATTATAGCATCTTCCTCCAATAATATCTTTCCTGTTTTGATTTTAAACACCCTGTATTTATTCTTATTTGTCTTCCTGTGAGCTCACTGATTTGTTTGTGCATATTTTGTGTATCTATAATAGAATTTATTTCATTTTTTACACTGTTCATTTAACCAACTTTCTTTTGCCTTCACATATTAATTTGTATTTCTTTATTTATCTCATTATATTCACGGTTATCGGTTTTACTCTATTTACTCTTGGCCATCAACTTTAATATCTCTTCAGTCATCCATTTTGTCTTAGCCTGTTGGCTTCTCTCCGATGATATTTCTTTGCTCGTTTGATGAATGGAGGGGAGGTAGAGCTATATATATATATATATATATATATATATATATATATATATATATATATATATATATATATATATATATATATATATATCTGTAAAGTGTGTGAGAGACGGTAGAGCTACATATCTATCTGTCCGGTGTGTGTGAGACGGTAGAGCTATATATAATATATTTCTAGTGTGTGTGAGATGGTAGAGTTGTGAGTGCGTATATATATATATATATATATATATATATATATATATATATATATATATATATATATATATCTGTGCAGTGTGTGAGAGACGGTAGAACTAGTGTTTTGAGAGGCGGTGGAGATATATATCTATCTTTCCGTGTTTGAGAGATAGTAGAGGACAGACAGACAGACAGACAGACAGACAGACAGACAGACAGACAGACAGACAGACAGACAGACAGAACGATCGAACGTATGAACGAACAAACTTTATTTTCAAAGGGTTAAGAATTGGGCACGCAGGCCCGTCTAACATTCTGCCCTTCTATCACTCTCTTTCATATATTATTTCCATCATACATCATTCAAGGCTTACAGAGAACAGCAACAATATAAAATATTTGTGTTATAAAGGCATGGGCAAAATTCGGACATCAATTCTACACGACTCAGTAGTATTAGATAATTAGGTGACACTTGTTGTTAGCTATGTGAAATATACTGGTCTACCAAAAGGGGACTGGCTGTTATACTAGGGTTTTGTTATTATTATTATTATTATTATTATTATTATTATTATTATTATTATTATTATTATTTCTATTATTAAGGGGAAGGTAATCCGTACTGAGATAGTGTTCTATAACAGTAAGCGATTTAGGTTAGTAGTTAGAGAGTTAATGAATACTGCGCATTCATTAACTAATGGGGAAATAAAGTTAGTGAACGCGTGAGCACGAATGGGTTTAGGTATCCAGGGGTTGCTCACGCGTCACTTGGGATTCGGCCATGAGAAGAACAACAAAGATGTCTGTATTTACATCGGCAGCATGAAAATGTAATTGATGACTCAAATAAACCTTTTATACACTACAACGCGGAGTTTGTCATCTATATTGATGTCAGCCACTAACGATTCACAGCCAGGCCATGTTCATACTGTGATATGACCTGATTTGGCGCCAAGTATACCAAGATTTCGGAATCGTGCTGTCGCGGCCACCACTGATCACAGAGGTCCTCATAAAATAAATCAAATTGGAATATAGAAGTCAACAGAAGTCATGGAAGGTTGTATTGAAGTACTGCACTCTGGAGGAACAACTTATGTCGTATTTTCAAGTCTTTGTGATGGGGTTGATGGTTGTTAAAACCGCCACACAACACATAATGTTCCGAGTGGTGAAACAGAGCAGCCATCGTCAATCTTGAATCCTGTGTTGACCTGCTCGTTTTTATCGAAACGTATGGATGTTCCAGATATGCTGCCGTGAAATCTGGTCTTGCTGGAATGTCGATTTAACCGTTATCGTCTGAAGTACATTGAAGGTGACCTTGGTAGTCTGAAGATAAAGTCCAGAGTTGTTGGTCAACGCTTATAGTGAGCCGGCTCAATCAATCAATCAATCAATCAATCAATCAATCAATCAATCAATTGAGTATTGTCTCTATCGTTGTCATTTCAAATCCAGACGAGCACAATCAGCGGCATGAAGACGACTAGAAGGGCCATTTTTCGGTGAAAGTAAGTCAGAAGGCACCGACCTCGATTGAAGTGAGGAATCCAGAGGCTCTTCCTTTTCTTTTCCTGCGAGAGAAGAAGACAACCTTCAATTTTGTCGATTGGGCGTCATACTCCTTCAATTTTGTCGATTGGGCGTCATACTCTTTCAATTTTGTCGATTGGGCGTCATACTCCTTCAATTTTGTCGATTGGGCGTCATACTCCTTCAATTTTGTCGATTGGGCGTCATACTCCTTCAATTTTGTCGATTGGGCGTCATACTCCTTCAATTTTGTCGATTGGGCGTCATACTCCTTCAATTTTGTCGATTGGGCGTCATCCTCCTTCAATATT
This sequence comes from Cepaea hortensis, assembly GCA_963921405.1. NCBI lineage: Eukaryota > Metazoa > Mollusca > Gastropoda > Stylommatophora > Helicidae > Cepaea > Cepaea hortensis. The sequence continues at coordinate 24,426,500 of OY992890.1, forward strand.
TTCGATTGGACGACAACCATACTCTGCGAGACGCTGGAATTGTTCTAAAATTTTTACAACGGTAGATCATCAGTTTTGAATAAGAAAAACAATTGGACAAACGACAGGACTATAAGTATAGCAGGTATTGTTAAATTTTAGATTAAGATGTCCAACTGCTTGATTTAGGACATATTAATATATTAGATTGTTTGGTACTGCTGTATTTTCCATTTCAGATTTTTTTAGAATGGAAGCCCAAGATCTTTCACAAGTACTTAGTGGAGTTGGTGGGGCAATATCAAAGTTGGACTCGGTGTTAAGACAGCAAAGTGTAGTCAGTGATGTCGAGACGTTTAATGGACAAGCGAGTCAATTTAAGAAATGGATTGTATCCATTGAGAAACATGCTTATCTAGTGAACGCTACGGATGAGGATAAAAAGAATTTGGCTTATAGAACTAGTGCAAGTCCTGTTTCTGATCATATAAGAAGAAAGCTAGAAGCTGGAGGAGGTGAAACGTGGGAACAATTCAAAGACGACTTAGCTCACAAATATGCAGAGATTACTGACCCTCAACACGCATTCTCAGTGTTGCGACAGACGAGACAAAATACTACAGAAAGTGTGCAGCTATACAGTGATAGGTTGATCAATTTAGCCGAAGAGTCATTTTTGGGTCAGAATGTCCGAGCTGAGGAAGTGGAACGGATGTTGGTGGGGATTTTTGTTGATGGGATTAGAAAGTTTGAAAAATTGTTAAAAGATTTGAATATAAAGCACATTAAAACTTCGTACTACAGACCATCTTCGAATGCCAAAAATGAGAGACAACATAGAACATTGTACAATATACTGGCGAAAAATGTAGAAGAACACGATATGGATTGGGATCTTTTTTTGGGAATAGCATTGGGGGCGATCCGTACACACCAAAATGAAGGAACAGGTTTCTCACCATTTTACCTACTACATGGAAGATAACCAATATTACCGATTGACAATTTATTAAAGCCTAGAAGAAAATATATGGGGGAGGAGTTTCAGGAAATGAGGTTACAAGAAATGCACAAAGCACATATACGTTTAAGAAATAATATAATTAAGGCTGGAGAAAGACAGAAGAAATACACAAATAAAAATGCACACTTACAGGAGTTTAACATAGGTGATAGAGTTTATTACAAAAAAACATAGGAAAAACTCTAAGTTTGATGCTCATTGGGTCCCGGGATATTATATTTTAGATAAAAAGGGTCCAGTATCATATACTATAAAAAATCAAATTACAGGGCATGTTGCACGTTCACATGTAGAGCACTTAAGACGGGATAATGAGGAAAAAGATGCAGAGGATAATAATAATAATTATTATTCAGAAGAATTATTTTCAGATGGACAGATTATCAGACAAACGGAATATCCGATACCTATAGATAATGGGAGAGAATTGGTACAAAAACAAATAATAACAGCATCTACTACTGGTGAACAAGAAGAAACAATACCAAAAACGATCGTGACAGAGGAAAACAACACATATGACGGTTATAATAGTGAAGAATCTGTCCAAGAAAAAATAGACGCTCCATTTATGAATACTAGACAGGCAGTAAAAAGAAAGTTAGATAGACAGAAAGAAAGAGAAATTAAGAGGCAAAGAAAATTTAGAGAAAATTCCTCAAAAGATGAAGATACGCCACTATTTGAAAGATCATTAAGACATCAAGGTAGAAAGATTAGATTGGATTTAGAAAGGAAAAGATTAGCAGTTGCTAGTAATGGGTATACAGTATGCACTTATAGAAAAAAATTTGGAGTTATTAAGAAAATGGAGAAGTGATGAATAGCTTGGTAGAATATTCTGCAGATTGCAGATAGAAGAAGAAGTGGGACACGGTAATTGTGAATTTCAAATGACGAAGGTTAGCAAATAACTTAATCAAGAGTTGTTCAGAGTTGTCGTGATGAGTAGACATAATATTGTATTAAGTTAGGAGTGATTGATATATGCTTTATTATTATTTAGATTTTTAAGTTTGAAGTGTTGAGTTTTTAATAGACGGAAAATGATTGATTAGTAGTCATAATATATTATGGTGTATGTATATATATGATTTTTCATTTCATCACATATGTTTATTTTGAATAATGTGTGGTTATAAAAATGATGTCAAAGAATGAGGGGGTTGATATTGTTTGCTCTATTGTTTTGACTTCAGTTGTTCTTTATAAAATGTGATTATATGTTACCTTAGCTGTTTATTTTTACAAAACTTTGGTTTTATTTTTTTTTTTGAGTTACCCTGGGTGTGTTCAAAATAATTTTTAGGTTGACGTTCGGTTATGGAGAAAAATGAAGAGTTGTTTTTGGGAGCTTGCAGAAAATATGAAACATGGAGTAAGGGCCATGCTTCGTTTTACGAATTTTGTGACTTGAAGTTGAGTTGCTTAACGTGTATAACGTTTATAAATAGAAATTGAGGGTGAAACATGATTGAGTTAAGGGGGAAGTTGTGGTGATTAGCGAAGTAACTCAGTATGTAGTAGAGAAAGTAATGGAGGAGTATATTTAAAAGCGGCTGGGGTTGTCAGCAAAAATTGATAATTACATGGGGGTTGAAAAGAGTTAAACCGTTAAAAATGGTTTGGGGGATTGAATTAGGGACTACATTAGACGGTTCGTAATGTAAATACATGGATTGAAAGCCATGGATGAGGGGAATGACGGGTGATACTGGGTAAATGGGGGTTGAAATAGGAGCTGGGTTGAACAGTGTTTAATGGGAGAATATGGGGGAATGCCAGGTTGAATTTTGGCATTTAAATAAGTGGACTCTGGAGGTTTTGAAGGAATGGTTGAACTTGACGAGGTGAATAATACAAAAGGTTGTAGTTTTGGATTAACATAACTTTTTGATAACAAAAATTATTATTGACGGCAATGAAGATAAATTTTGAAAACTTTATTTTATAAAGTTTTGAGAATGCATGGGAAGAGAAATGTGATTACTTCTTACTATTTTCTTACTTTCTAATTTTCTTTGGTGCGCACCAAACCAATCTAAACTAAACTTTTTTTCTGTCTATCCTGGAATAGTGAGAATGTGATTAAGTGAGAAAAAGATAAATAAAATATCTTCAATTTTTGTCAATCATAATTTAGATGGACACTTTAAAAGCGGTTCGCTTATAGAGAGTTTTGTAGAGAGTTTTGTAGAGAGTTTTGTAGAGAGTTTTGTAGAGAGTTTATAGTAGGGTTTTGTATTACTGACATTGTATAAAGTATGTCTCTGGTTAGCGTTTGGCTATGATGAGATAGGAGGATGAGATTTGAATTTTGAAATATATGTTGAGGGATTGTTGGGTAGAATCGGTATAGAAGAAGAAATATTTCAGTATTGAGTTAAGTGTTTAAGGGTTGGAGTTGAGACTTTTCCAGAGAAAAAGTCTTCTTGAAGAAGGGGAGGTATATAACAGTAAGGGATTTAGGTTAGTAGTTAGAGAGTTAATGAATGCTGCGCATTCATTAACTAATGGGGAAATAAAGTTAGTGAACGCGTGCACGAATGGGTTTAGGTATCCAGGGGTTGCTCACGCGTCACTTGGGATTCGGCCATGAGAAGAACAACAAAGATGTCTGTATTTACATCGGCAGCATGAAAATGTAATTGATGACTCAAATAAACCTTTTATACACTACAACGCGGAGTTTGTCATCTATATTGATGTCAGCCACTAACGATTCACAGCCAGGCCATGTTCACACTGTGATAGTTCGAATAACTTGCGATTATATATTGGTGATGTCTTTAATTTTTTTGTGGAAGATTATTCCACAGCTGAGCTGCAGAGTACGTTAAGCATGTTTTATATAAGTCAATTATAGGCTTCGGAATGTGTAATATATTTAATCGTTTACTGTGTCCAGCATTATATTTAAACAATGGCCAAAGGTAAATTGGGGCATTCCGATGTAGGATTTTGTTAATTAGTTTGACCTTATTGAAAAGCAGGCGTTTGCGGTGTGGTAGTAACTGAAGGTGTTTATGCAGGCTAGGATTGTCAGATAAATGTTTGTTATAAATTAAACTCATTGCCCTTTTCTGGAGTGAGTAAAGTCGCTTGGTGCTTGAATTAGAGCAACCGTACCAGATTGTAGAGCAGTAGTCAAAATATGTATGTATGTGAGAAATATAGAATATTTTCCTTGTGTCCTCATAAGGAAAGTTTTAATTTTGGCGTGTTGGTATACTTCTTTCGCTGTTTGTTTAATGAGCGCTTGAACGTGGGAATTAAAGGTTTGGTTTCTATCAATGATTAGGCATAATGTTTTGTGCTCAATTACACTTTCTACTGGCATGTTATCGATGTTAAATTGAAGTGATGTGTGTGGATTTAGAACTTGAAGTCTTTATGTCTATTCAGGGCTCTCCGGAGAGTGAAGACGTGTTTTGGTATCTCTTACTTCTTGGATTATTATTACTGTAAGCTGAATCACCTATCATGCATTTTTATATCAATGTGCTCGTTGTGATTCTGAGGATGTGGTGAAATAGTTTTTAAATTAATACAAGTGTTTATTATCGCAAAAATGTGGGTTATATCTAATATTCATTTCGAGTGATAGTTGAACAATATTAAATTTCAACCAATCAAGTGCACGAGGCGTGTCAGATACAACCACGGGACCTCAAATTGCCCGCGGCGTGGCTAGATAACAATGCGATTGCTGCGTTCTTCAAGTTTAGTTAGTCGTAATATTATGCAATAATGTCAGGGGAAGGAGAGTGCTCCGTATTGGAAGTGAATGGTGAAAGGACTCGCTCAGGTTTACGATCGGCTGTCAATAAAACTTACACACTAAATAAAGAGAGGGCCGTGAAGAATAAGCTATCCAAGTGCATAAATCCCAACGGCCTAGTCGTCAAACACACCAACTCAGGACAGTGTGTTACTATTTCCATCAACAACACACTCTATTATGAGGCATTCCGAACTTGCCTACTCAACTACTACAGGCTTGAACTAATTGAACACAGGCAAGATAAGCACGGGGCCCACGTTGAGGATCTGATTACGACTTTGTTGAACTTGAAAACTCGACACAGACATTCACCGAATCTACTCATACGATGAGTGTACATGACAACATCAACACGAGGCCTGCCAACCCACCAGCGCTCTTGGCTATTGAATACCCAATGGATCGTATCCAAAACAACATAGAACCCAATGTTGACATTGTTGAAGAAGTACCTGCCTCAGATAACAATAGCATCTTAACTATCAATGGACATTCGTGCGACTGTAAACAGCGCATTGAGGAACTAGAACAATCACTAAAGGCGCTCATTGTCACTGTTTCAACCAACATTGAAGCAAACAACAAGATAAGCAGTGATTACAATGCTCTCAAGACAGAAGTCGCACTCCTGCGAGACGAAAATTTGCTGCTGAGAAATACAGTTCAAATCTTACAGAATGCGTCCTCTACAAACCAAACCGATGAAGCATGTAATTCTCAAGCAACCGCTTCATCCTTGGGAAATCTTGGGGAAGCTCAATCCCACCCAGAACAGATAATCACTATGAAAACAACTCAACGCGCAGAGGAAGATAAAAAACAACAAACACCTCAATGTGCAGACGAAGATAAACAACAACAAGCAGTCTACCCCATTGACGTCAAAATAAGCAATAGGTTTGAAGTACTTCAAGAAAAGTCACCAGAAAAATTACAGTGCTTTAACATGCTGCAAACGGGCAAGACAAGCCAACAAGATACATCGGGAGAACCACATGGAGACATAAAGACTGCTGATAATCGGAAATGGATGAAACAACGGTCGAGACGTGCTGACAACCAACATGTAAAGACAGCACGACATGACTGTACACATATTATACTAGGCGATTCCTTAATGAAAGGTTTATACAGCGACAGGATGGCCACATCAGACAAAGACATTGTTTCAATAATCCCACTGCCTGGGGCTGGTGTAGACCGGCTAACAGACAAGATTAGCAGGTTGGCTGTAAATCATAGAGTCAGAAGGGCAAGCGTACATATTGGCATCACCGACACCATGAACAACCAACAAATCACAGGGTCTCAACTGCTGGCACTCTTGAACGGATTACGTCACACTTTTCCTAACTCATCCATTTTCTTCTCCTCCATCATATCACCGAGTTATGGACACCAGCGCCGTCTAGCTGACACAAATAACAACATGTTGCAGAAGTTCTGTTCTCAAAACAAGATACAATTCATCAACAATACAGCATCATTCACTTCACAGGCTGGTGCACCAAAAAAGAGTCTTTACAAGGATCAAATACATTTATCTACATTGGGCACCAGTTTTCTCGCCAAGAATTTAAAATATCCAGAACGGACATACCATACATCCAATACGGGATCGCGCCGGACACTTTTAGCTACTCCTGAAACTCAAGCCAGACGACATACTCCCGTCACATCAAGTACCAATAGGACAGAAGTGTGCAGACCACTCATAACCACTGCACCTGAAATCCAAGCCAGACGGGACACTACCACAACACCAAGTCCGTTAAATACGTCGTCTTTCACACATGAGGGTAATAATTACGAAGATATGATTCCTATTCTCCCCAGAAAGGATCCGACTCTCAGCAACAACGACGTGCCAGCACAACCTCCTGTTAGCCACCAACCAGAGGCTCTAGTTGGTAGTCATTACATACCCATGAGACATCATCAGTACCCATTTAATTGTAATCCAGAATGGTTGCACCTCACACGGTATAGCCCAGCTACACTTCGTCAAGCACTTATAATGTCGCTATACCAACAACCAACGCAACCTGGTATTTACTAGCAACTTAGGACAAAGCTACACCGGATCTCGGTACAAGAAAGAGCCTCTCCTTAAACGTTTATCTGCATATTTGGTTATAACTTGATCTAGTAACGTATTAGGTTATAAGTTATTACAAACATTGACTGGTTTTGACTTTATATTAATTGATAGTACTTAGCTGTATAGCTTTTATAATAATTCTAATTGTGTTTTCACGGTGAGTGAGGGGGTCTTCACTGCTCTTCCTTACGGATCTGTGTACGTATTTTTATATATTTACAGAGATATTACTGTTTCTCTGTACTTTAGAGTGTGTTTTTGTAATAAGGGACGTAAGTTGTATTCACTTTGTGTGTGTGTGTGTTTTGCTTTTAAACTTGTGATTACGCATTGTTGAAATGTCTAATAAGTACGAACACTGGCTCAGGAATAATGGGCTCAGAATCGGGCATGTAAACATATGCCATCTATTAGGGAAGCTGCCCGAACTATCACTTATACTTAATCAAAATTTTCACATGTTTGGCGTTAGCGAAAGTCGATTAAATGGCAACATCTCAGATGATGACATCGCTATCAGGGGTTTTAAAACCATTAGAAGAGATCCCTATCAGAAACAAGAGACGGGTATTGCAGTTTATATTTCCAACTCGCTTAACGCCCACCGCAGGCTAGACTTTGAAACCTGTGAGATTGAGTGTGTATGGATAGAGGTTAAACTTCAAAATTGCATACCGCTAGTAGTTGGCTATCTTTATCGAAACCCCAGTGCAGGAAATATCTGATATGAAAAATTCACCACTATGATGGATGTAGTCTTTAGTAATGCTAGGGAAATAATATTACTAGGTGACTTCAACATAGACGCTAACAAATCAAACAAAACATGGGAAAACATAATAGAGTCATATAATTTCCAACAGTTAGTCAAACAAGCCACTAGAATCACTACATCATCTGCAACACTTATAGATCATATTTATACTACGTGTGCTGATAACATCACAGAATGTAGTGTACCTATCAATGCAATGAGCGATCACTATCCAGTATGTTGCACGTGGTCGAAAAGGGGCACCAAAACTCCCAAACACAAACATATAAGCATAAAATATAGAAATTACAAAAATTTCAATCGAGACGTCTTCTTACAAGATTTGGTCAACTCATCTCTAGATCTCAAGCTTCCTGACCCAGACGATGCTCTGGACCACTGGCTAAAGACCTTTCTAAGTATATTTGATAAACATGTTCCATTTAAGGAAGTTCGTGTTAAACATCACACAAAGCCCCCGTGGATCACACAGGAGGTAGTTGAACTTATGAGAGATTGCGACAGGGCTCACAAAAATAGAGATCTAACTATGTACCGTAGTCTGAGAAACAAAGTTCAATATGTTATTCGGAAGGAAAAGAAAAACTATTTTAAGAACATAGAAATAGATAAAACCAACACTAAAGATATATGGAAAGCAATTAATACCTTGACAAACAAACACAAATCATCACAATCATTACCATCAAATCACGTTACATGTGATCAATTCAGTAGATACTTTCAGTCCGACATAAACCAACTGAAGGCTGCAATACCAGATGCGCCTCATGACATATCTTTATTATCATCATTCTGTGAGAACAAATGCTATGGACACATTTCCTCCAACATACCGCAAATGACGACAACTGAAGTATTTACTCATCTCCGTAATCTAAAAAACAATAACTCATCAGGACTAGATGGAATTAGTAGTCGGATCCTTCGCCATGCTGCACCGGCGATCTGCGAGTCACTAACTTTTATATATAATCAATGTCTAACCAGAGGTCACTTCCCATCAGCCTTTAAAATCGCTAAAGTGTATCCTCATTTAAAAGCTGGTCCTCTAGACGATCGTCTCATGAGTAATTATAGACCAATTTCCATATTATCCTCATTATCCAAACCGCTAGAAAAGCACATCCACAAAACAACACTAGATCACTTAGTTCGCCATAAACTGATAGTTGACAGTCAGTCAGGATTTCGGCCAAAATATTCTTGCCAAACGGCACTAACAAACATGATAGAAAACTGGCATCAAAATATTAACAACAATACTCTATGTGGAGCGGTGTTTATAGACTTTAGGAAAGCATTCGATATGATAGATCATACTATTCTAATTAAAAAACTAGAAACAATGAAAGTAAGTTTTAATATAGTGACATTAATAAAATCATTCTTATTAGACAGAAAGCAAGTAGTATCACACAATAAAGTTTTATCTCAAGCCATTACCATTAATATTGGAGTACCTCAGGGGTCTATTCTTGGCCCTCTATTATTTGCCATTTATATAAATGATCTTCCATTAAATCTGTCGTCGTCCTGCGATCTATTTGCTGATGACTGCACAGTATATACAAACGCTGTTGATCGTAATGTGCTAGAATTATCCTTGCAACGGGAAATAAATAGTGTAGTTAACTGGAGTCATGCAAACCGCATGCAAATTAACATTACTGTCATAGTCTTGCTCTTATCTAGGTAACTAAACTTGGGTTCATACAGGCAACAATAAATCTGTTCGTTATGAGATCGAATATTTATTGTATTTACATATACAGTATGCGTTGGCGCAGTGGGTAAACAGACCCGCGCTATATTACATCTCCCGAATAGTAAACATCAAACACATAAGTATCATTTAACAGTCTAGCAAACTATCTAGCCTATGTCTATATATCTATTGATATCTATAGAGTCCCTCAAAGGCAGGCCCTGTTGCCTCTCTCAAGTCCGTCTGTCCTCTGCCGGTCTCCGCGTGTCCTAACTCGACACGGGCGGTACCTCTGTCCGAGTTCCTCGTGGACCCCGCATTAGGCGGGCCACATCAGTGTCCACGGAATCATGGACTTGGTGACCATCTCTTTTGAGAAGGTTCTAGATTACTCGGGTCCTGCTCGACTCAATGGTTTCCCTTGGGCTGGAATTGCAGCCCTTTACTAACTGTGTAAGTGAGGCGGTGACAGGATCCCTCCTCCCCCGTGACATGATTTGTTGTTGGGAATTAGATCCGTTCTAATTCTGTCACTGACTCACATACAGTTGGTGTTGTAGTTTGGTGGATAGTAACCTGGCAAACTACCTATTAGCACTAAAAACTCATGTATTCTACCATACAACACTTGTCTGATTTGGTGCAGAGATCCATGTCTCTCGTGTGCTTAACTATGCTTATCAGACCGAAGTTACGTGGCATTTTAGTAGTTGTATTTACAACTTGCCCTTCTCATAGTACCCAAAATGGTACCCAGACAAATAACCCCTATATAATAGAGGGTTAACAAGACCGAAGTCTTGGCTAAATAAGTACACCTTCAAATCTTGATCTGTGTGTGTATTTCTATACACTTTTACTCCCGTATGTTATATAATGCTAAATATGTAGTTACCTTGTTCTTTTATCCCCCTCATACTACAAGTGTCCCTGTTGGCTTGTTAGTGTGCTTTGACTAATAAGTTGATGTTTCTAATAAAGTGACTGTATTTTAACTTGATAGTGTTGAGTTTTAAGGTTTGTGTACTGCGTGTGCTGAATGTGTGGCGTATTTCCAAGCGTCACGAGTTGGGATAACCTCAATCATGAACTACTGCACTGTGTGCAATACATGAACAGGCATTCCAAGTAGTGGTGCTTAGATGTATCCTAACTGCTAAGCTATGTATATTAACTCACTATTAAACTAAGTACTACACATGTATTCACAAATTAGACAAGTCATACAATTTACATGAAAGACGCAGACAAATTAAAATAAATACGGTTTGCGTACAATTTGTCCGCCAAGTGTATCGTTCTCTCATTTAATCCATTCACACAGTCATTCACTCACTTTTCATTAAAAATAGTATTTGGTTAAAATATATAATTAAAGTTGAGGTAAGTGTTATTGCCCTTAGAAAAAATGGGCTAGGCGATATTTGCCCTTTAAGAAACTACGTACTTCTTGTACGATGACTCACACATGGGTTCTAATTTAAATAGAGACAATTGTATAGGACGGTTCTTTAGCTTAGGAATGGTACCGCCTGTAATATTAATGTCGAATATGTACAAATTACAGGTGAATACAATTTATATACAACAATAATGGAAATATAATACATATTTAATCCTAAACTAATTAATTAATTAAATCCAACGATGATGTGCGCGTCGTCCTCCTGTCGCTAGCGTGTTATGCCATGAATGGTAAAGCTAGTATGGCTGTCTCTTGAGTGTTGTCGTCGATGTCGTTCTGTTTCGGCTGTTTGTAAAGTTACGTAGTAACAGCAAGTATGGCATGTTCTTAATGTCCTATATAACGAGTTCTTACAGAATCGGAGTTAGTTCGTAGGTTGATCTTATTGGTGGACACAAACACAGTTACTGTTTCTTGCTGGAATCGTTCTAGCGCTTAGGCACTTGATGGTATAGTTCTCAACGTAACGTATCATGTTCTTGGGTGTCGTAATTCAACTAATCACTGAGAGTACTCTAGCAGGTGTAGAGTTCCACTGTAATATGCAACCGACTAAAAGTATCACAGTTTATCGTATGGCTAATGGTCGATGTGATCAGAGTCATTCTACTGGCGCATTCACCTGTCGTGACAAAAGGTCAGCCACAATGTTGTCGGTGCCTCTGATGTGGCGGATTTCGAAGTCGAAATCTTGAAGTAGAAGACACCATCTTTGTAGCCGATGGTTTTTAGGCGACCCCTGGTTAAGGACCAATAATGGCGAACTGTCAGTGAGGACCACAAAGTGACTCCCTAAGAGGAACTTCGATAATCTCAATATACAAAACACTAGGCTTAAACACTCTAATTCAACTGTGGCATACCGAGTCTCAGCCTTCTTTAGTTTGCGGCTTACATAGAGAATTGGGTGTTTTATGCCATCCATTTCCTGCATCAAGCATCCTCCTATTGCGATAGCGCTCGCATCTGTGGTCAAAATAAAGGGTAAATTTATGTTGGGTAATCGTAAGACTGGTGGATTAGAAAAAATATGTTTCAATTTACACATTGCATCATCTAAGCTGGTACTTTTACAAATTTTTGATGGATGATTTTTAGTTAACATATCCGAAAAGATTGAGGTTAGTTCTGCCCAATGTGGAATAAATTTAGAATAATAGTTAATCAGACCTAGTAAACTTCTAACTTGCTTCTTTGTGGTAGGTACTTCTAGCTTAAGGATCTTGGAAACAATTTTATCATCAGTCAATAATTTTCCTTCAGAAATTCTATGACCAAGGAAGTCTATTTGTGTGTAACCTATTTCAACCTTGGAAGGTTTGATAGTAAGTCCAAAAAGAGAGATTTGGTGGAAGACTTGTTTAAGGGTGAGTAAGTGAGAAGTCATATCAGAAGAATGGATGCATATATCATCAATATAAGCAACTACGTCATTAATTCCGTGTAATAACAATCTTGTTAGTCTTACAAATGTGGCCGGTGCGTTCTTGAGCCCAAACGGAAGATATAGCCATTCGTACAAGCCGAGAGGTGTTGCGAATGCTGTTATATGTCTACAAGAAGGGTGTAATGGAACTTGCCAATATCCTTTAGCTAAATCAGTCTTAGAAAATAAGGATGATTGAGCCATATTTAAGATAAGATCTTCACAGCTGTTCATTGGCTCTGCATACGTTGTTGTTCTTGTATTTAATACTCGATAGTCAATGCACAAGCGAATTGTCTGGTCCTTTTTCTTCACCAGAACAATCGGTGACGAATATTGAGACATCGATTTTTGAATAATGCCATTTTTTTCTAAATCTAAAATTTCTTTATCTAAATTAGATCTGTAATGGAGAGGAATAGAATATGGTCTACATTTGACCGGTCTCAGATCTGTCAGCACAATTGAATGTGTTATTTTATCAGTGCGTCCAGGTTTGTTAGAAAAGATAGATTTATATTCGTCAAGGATAGTCAAAATGTCTTGTCGTTGTTGTTGTGTCAAAGTGTCAGAGATATGTATGTCATTTATACTTCCGTCGTCAGTCATGATTGGTACAGGGATTTCAGTGTTGTCCACGTCTGTCTGATTTACCACAGATGCCACTGTTTGTAAATTGTCTTCAATGTCATTGTCGTCGTCGTCGAGATCAATTGTTGTCAATATGTCGTCAAATTTGTAGTCGATGTCGATATCACAGATTGTCGGTAATGTCCATATGTCTTCGTCGTTTTCGTCGTCGTAAGAGTGTGTCGTTAACGATGCTACGTTTGTCGAGGTGTCATTTCGTTGAGAAATTGTCGTTTCGTCTCCGTCGCCAGTTCGTTGAGTCAGTTCATTTGTCTCATTGTCCTGTCTAACATAATATGGTTTCAACACATTCACATGTGATATTTCCAAATTTCCATTTAAAGAGAATATAGTAGGGTTATTCCCTTTCTTGACCAGTTTCTGACATATAACACCAGATGTACAAAAGGTTTTAATGTCTTGGTTGACATTTGGCCAATAAAACTGGGTCAAGACAATAGCCCTGGTCATTTCGTATCTCATGTGACCTCCAAAAGGGGAGTCATGGGCTAATTTTAGCACTTTGTCTCGAGGTGCTTGTGGTAACACTATTTGCTGTGTCGTGGTCTGGTTTGTTGTGTAAAATCTCGTTAAGATGTTGTTCTGTAGCCTAAATGTCCACGATGCGTTCTTTGTTAATTTTGGCTTAAGGCCTACTAACTTAAAGTATGGTGCTAGTGTTGTATCTGCTTTTTTGTTCATTACCAAAAGTGATGTTAGTTGAGTTTGGCGCTACTATTTCTAATGATTCCTGTAGTTGGTCGGTGTTGGTTTTGTGGGTTGTCTGTCGTGTTATTGCGTTTGTGTGTTGTGTGTCTTGTTGCACATTTACAGGTTCGGTACTTGGTAGTTTGGTCGCATCCTCAATTCGAGGTTTTAATTCGGTCGTATCGTTTCTTGATTCGACCGCCCCTGCATTGTACACCTCGGTAAATTCTTCCTGGATTACCTCAGTGGTTGTCTCCCTTGGTATTTTGGCAGTTTGAGACAAGCAAGAATGGTGTTTCTCTTTTGTGTCGCTATTTATGTGGTGGATACCATGTTTTTGCTCCCACCTTTTTATTTCTTTTTCAGAGCATGGATGTATGTTGGGAAAATTACCAAGTATAATATCCGCGACGGGATTTTCAAGGATAGCACACAATACTCGCCCCGATATGAACGGCGTTTGAATTTCGACCAAAGCAAGGGGGTATTTCTCTTTTGTACCTGAAAATGTGCGACACGTCACATGTTTGTCTGTGTAGTCTTTAGCGTCTATTAATGTTCTCCTCACACCACAGAGAGTTGCGCCGGAATCACGAATTAACGTGCCCTTTTTGTTGTTAACAAACCCTGTATAAAAAACTAGCTTGCCTGTCGATGATAAGGCAGCGTTAGCTATTTCATTTGCAATTGCAATTATGTGACCACAATGTAGTGTTGTGTCAATTTGGAACTTTGTACAGGTGTTGCACTTACTGTCTGTTATGGTGTTGATGACGTGTACAGCATTCCCAAGCTCGCTTTCATTGTCGTGTTGATTTTCACATTCATTTAGTGACTCAAGCTCTTCGTCAGTCGACGTTTCTACTAATGCCGCATTGGCTTGTTTCAATAACTTTCGGCCTTGACAATCTTTATTATAGTGACCCCAGCTATTGCAGAAATAACATTTAATTGCTCTGTGGTAAGCCATGCGTTTAGCTGTTTGCTTCTCTACCATCTTTTTGAGGTGTTCAGGGTAGGTGGGTGATTTGTCACACATACCGTAACTGTCGTGATGAAAATTACAATATTGGCACCTTACTACTTTACCGACATTGGATCGTGGTTTAAATCTGCTCTGTGATTGTTTGGAGTATTTGGTGTTCACTACTGCAGCTGCTGTATCATTGTGACTTATATTATGTTGAAAAATATCCCTATTTGCTGTAAAAAATGCATTCCCTTTCGCCTCGATTTCCTGAATGCTCTTACAATCCATTTGTTTTAAGAACTTGGCAAAAGGTGTGGGGATGGTGCTAACTATTTTATCTATTATAATTAGTTCCTTAAGTTTATCATGGCTATTGTTGGTTTTAGCCGAGTTAATCCATTTTGTGCATATGTCTTGGACTGTACTGACATAATCTATGAAGGTTTGGTTTGGTTGTGGAGATAATTTGGCAAATTGTTGTTGGTAACCTGCAGTGTCTAAAGAAAAATGTTGGAGAATGCGTTGTTTTAGGTAGTCATAGTCTTTTCGCATTTCCTGTGGTATTGTTTCTATTACTTTCAGTGGTTCAAGAGCCAAATTCCTCATTAGAATAAATGCCCAATCTGATTTACTGATTTTATGATGAGACATGAGACATTCAAAATTTTCTAAGTAAGCGGAGATGGAATCTCCAGAACAGAAAGCCTTCACGAGACCTTTATATTTATTATATTTTTGCTCTTCTTCTTTGCTTCTTAACTTGTTTATTGATATTTCTGCGTTGGCCTCCATTTCCATCTGTTTTAGTTTAATCTGTGTCTCGGCATTTAGTTGGGCCTGTTTGGCGGCGGCCTCAAGTTCCATCTGTAATTTCTTTTCATCGGCCTCGATTTGCAATTTCTTTTCATCTGCTTGCATCTGCAATTTCTTTTCATCGGCCTCTATTTGCATCTGAATTTTCTTCTCTTCTCGTTCTATCGCTCTTTCTTCACGGGCAATATTTTCTGCGTGTGTTTTCTGTGTCCATTCTGACAATTTCTCTTCTTTATAACCTAACTTTATTCCTTGCTCAATGCATTTATCTAAGGAAGACATTTTGTGTTTTACTTGTATGTAATGTTTCTAAAGTTAAATCCCTTAGAAGGGATGTTGTGTACTCGAAGATGTTGTTAACTCCCTTACTTATTAATGTGTAAATCAAAATGCAAGGTTATGTTGGTGCAAACTTATGAATATGCAAAGAAATCAAAATGATACAAAATAATACATTGATGAAACATGAGAAGTACAGCTTAGAAGTACAATGAGTATGAGGTGAAACTTAGCTTCTGAATTTTGACGCTCCTCGATGTTATCTTGCACTCTCGTTACTGTGGGACAGGTTTCATCGGTTGGACGCGGCACTTGTTGCGGAACAATCTGCTCGTGGAGCGAGAAAACATTAGTGACTGTCACAAAAAAAAAAAAAAATGTCAAAATAGTAACATGTCAAAAAAAAAAAAATTGTTTACAGAATCAAAATAAAGAGGCGCTGTGGAGGCAATGGTGAGACATTGCCGAGGGACTCAGATTACTTCTATTTTATCGCTAGATAGCTACTAGTTCTATGTAACCTTGTAACGTTAACCATTTCTTTGATTTAAACAAATCAATGTGTTACCAAAATTCAATGTTTTATCAAAAATCAGTGGGATATGATTAAATAATTAATTTTACATGGCATTTAATAGGTTTTTAAGAAAACATTCTATGCCAAAACCGGAAAACTAGCCCCCAAAAAGCCTGTCATAGTCTTGCTCTTATCTAGGTAACTAAACTTGGGTTCATACAGGCAACAATAAATCTGTTCGTTATGAGATCGAATATTTATTGTATTTACATATACAGTATGCGTTGGCGCAGTGGGTAAACAGACCCGCGCTATATTACATCTCCCGAATAGTAAACATCAAACACATAAGTATCATTTAACAGTCTAGCAAACTATCTAGCCTATGTCTATATATCTATTGATATCTATAGAGTCCTTCAAAGGCAGGCCCTGTTGCCTCTCTCAAGTCCGTCTGTCCTCTGCCGGTCTCCGCGTGTCCTAACTCGACACGGGCGGTACCTCTGTCCGAGTTCCTCGTGGACCCCGCATTAGGCGGGCCACATCAGTGTCCACGGAATCATGGACTTGGTGACCATCTCTTTTGAGAAGGTTCTAGATTACTCGGGTCCTGCTCGACTCAATGGTTTCCCTTGGGCTGGAATTGCAGCCCTTTACTAACTGTGTAAGTGAGGCGGTGACAATTACTAAAACAAAGTCTATGTTAATAGGAACCAGGCAAAGACTTCACACTCTAAACTCGCAGAGAACTCTTCAGCTGCACATTGGCAGCACGCCTGTAGAAAGTGTCACCGAGCACAAGACACTGGGTGTTATCATAGATCAAAATCTAACTTTTAACTCACATGTTTATGCTCTAGTTAAACAAATAGCCAAAAAAGTATACCAACTTGCCAAAATTAAAAATTTCCATGACGAAAACACAAGAAAGATATTCTATACTTCTCATATACAAACACATATTGATTACTGCTCCACAGTCTGGGATGGATGCTCCAAATCAATAACAAAACGCCTATATTCACTCCAGAAAAGGGCAGTGCGTTTAATTAATGGTGAAAAGCTTACCGACAATTCTAACCTATATAAACGTCTCCGGTTACTGCCACTCCACAAGCGCCTGCTTTTTAATAAAACCAATCTAATTCACAAAATCCTATTTCAAAATGCTCCAAGCTACCTTTGGCCATTGTTTAAATATAACGCTAAACATAGCGAACGACTAAATATACTTCATGTCCCTAAACCTAGGATAGACTTATATAAAACAAGCTTAGCATACTCTGCCGCTCAGTTGTGGAACAATCTTCCACAAGAAATCAAAGACACCACCAATCATGATACATACATTCGCAACCTGTTTGAACACTACCTTAGTACAGACTACATTCCCCCATAACAAACAACACAAAAAAGACAATAATGGTAACTTATCTCAAACGACAACTAGCCAAAAAACATTCCCTTATGTATGGCACGTTACACCCTCCTTAGGTATTTATAATGCCCATGTTAAACACTGCTTCAGTGAGTCATTTGTTATTGATTATTTTTCATGCGTTTTAATGTTCTTTTGTTGTCAAAAGTTGCTTCATAAGTGATGTTGAATGAAAGAATGTATGAGAGGAAATAGAGAAGAAGGGCAGAATGTCAGACGGGCCTGCGTGCCCAATTCTTAACCCTTTGAAAATAAAGACTTATAATTATTATTATTATTATTGTCTGGTTGTTAATAACATTGATTTTGTTTTAGTGATGTTAATTTGCATACGGTTTGCATAGCTCCACCTAACTACATTATTTAATTCTTGTTGCAAAGACGACTCCAGCAAAATACAGTTTTCAGCGTTTGTATACACTGTACAGTCGACTGCAAATAGATCGCAGGACGACGAAAGATGCAAAGGTAGATCATTAATATATACGGCAAATAATAGAGGGCCAAGAATAGAGCCTTGCGGTACTCCGGTATTGAAGGTTTGGGACAGAGATTTATTGTATGATACTACTTGCTTTCTGTTTGACAGAAAAGATGTTATTAGCGTCACAACATTAGGGACAATTTTCATTGCCTCTAGTTTTTTAATTAAAATAGCATGGTCTATCATTTAAATGCTTTCCGGAAATCAAGAAACACAGATCCACATAGACTGTTGTTGTTTATATTCTGGTGCCAATTTTCTATCATGTTTGTTAGGGCCGTATGGCAAGAATATTTTGGTCGAAATCCTGATTGACTGTCAGCAATAAGCTTGTTGCGAACTAAATACTCTATTGTCACTTTATGGATGTGTTTTTCTATTGGTTTAGTTAGTGATGATAGTAAGGAAATGTTTCTGTAATTGTTAGGAAGACCATTGTCCAATGAACCAGATTTAAGAAGAGGGTATACTTTAGTGGTTTTGAGAGCTGATGGAAAGTGGCCTTTGGTGAGACACTGATTATATACATAGGTTAGTGATATACAGATCACTGGCGCAGCGCAACGGAGAATCCGGTTTCTGGCAGGCAGGCAGGCAGACAGGCAGACAGACAGAAAGACAGACAGACAACCTCACCAAATCATGACATATACAATTTACTGTTGCGGTAGTAAAAGCCAGAAAGGTGGAGAAAGTTTAAATTACAAACCTGTACTATCGCAGCAACAGAGCCAAACAATAGCAAGACAGTAATCATCAGCAGTGGAGAAGGCCGGAGCCTCATCATGGCCGTCACGTGAGTGCAGTTTTTGTAACTGGAGTCTGGACAAAATGGACGAGATGACAACGTATATTAATTGACATTATCTTGAACGTGTGTTGCATTAATCTGTCCGCTGTCATCTATAGGTAGTTATGTGTAACTAATTCTCTGTAAGTAATACTATACATGATTGATTGATTGATTGATTTAGGAACCGACATCACAGCATTCGGGACATTCCCATAAGCGCTCCGTCCATAACCTCAGCAGCCAGCGAAGAGTTCCAACACTAATAGTTCCGGTAGCAATCTGATTATATGTCCGTCTCGCCTTTGCTCTGAGCGTCGAGCGTCGGTCAGATCCCCTCGTCACACCTCGCTGTCTCATTATTACCAGACTATGGTGATCCATTTGCTCCTCCGAGGTGTACACATGCTCCCACAAGGCCGCAACCACGTTTGTTTTGTCATGCATCAATACTCCACCAAGTTTTGCCAAGCCAGCCAATCTGTCCGCCTGTTCATACCCCAGCACACCAGCATGTCCAGGAGAAAAGATCCAGGTGATGCTTGCTACCCGTGACCTCCGAAGCGAAGCAAGCCACTCTGCACGAAGCTTACTTGTTCTCACCCTCGTCAGCATGCTTTCTGAGTCAGTTACAATCACAATGTGTGTATGTATCGTGTTCTCTATCCAGCGGAAAGCTGCACTGACCGCCTCCACCTCCATTTTTTAAGCTCATACGCCAGGCTCTCCTGCACCAAACGCCGACCATTAGTTTTTGCCAAGAACCCCCAGGCACTTCTCCTACCTCTCAACACCGACCCATCCGTGTAGATAATCACATCACCCAGGCGAGAATTTTCCTGAATTAGTTGCTGAATTCCCACTTCCGTGGCCCAATGCTGGCCACTCCTAGCACTCCCGCCTCAATGTGATAATTTTTTTTTTTTTTTTGCTTATCCCTTACGGGACGTTGCAGTCAACACCAGCATTTTCAGCTACTGTTGATGTACTAGGCAAGTGTTACGTTCAGTAGTTTGCCATTACTTTCTGAAAGACCGGCCCCTATACCTTTTTCGAAAAAACCAGCATCGCCGTGTTTCGAACCCGGGTATACGGGCTCACAAACCGCGTTCGCAAGCCCTTAGCCACAGAGAATGTGATAATAACTCTACACAAGTCTTTTTTTTTGTTTCACTCACACATCCCCAAACCATACATACACATTCCCACCAACTGACATCTCCCTACCCCGACACACACACACATCTCCCTAACCACCTATACATCCCCAATCCACTCACACACACCCCACCACCCAAACATACATCCTCCACCCACCCACACATGCCCTAACCCAATCCCCCACCACACACACACCCCACCCGCACATCACATACATCCTCTACCACGCAATATTCCCAACCCACACACCGCACACATATCCCTCACCAACACATCCCACACCCACATACCACCATGCATCCCCACCTACACACCACACACATATCCCCCACCCACATACCACACAATATTCCGACCCACACCCACCCCACATACCCCACACACACATACCCCACCCACACACATACCCCACCCACACAATATCCCGAACCAACACACCACGCACCTCTCCCCACCCACACATGCATTTCCCACCCATTCACCAACACACACTCACTCACGCACACATCCTCCACTACGCGATAGATAGATAGATAGATAGATAGATAGATTAGATAGATAGATAGATAGATAGATAGATAGATAGATAGATAGATAGATAGATAGATAGATAGATAGATAGATAGATAGATAGATAGATAGATAGATAGATAGATAGATCTCCGCCAGGACCTGGGCGAAGCCGGGCCAGGTCAGCTAGTATATATATATATATATGCCGTCCTCCCTGGCTGAGAGTTTAGCAGCTTTTTCCGTAACCCCGAATACTCTCGTGGTTGACATGAACGCACGAGAACTTGAAGGGGTTCTAGTCGCGCCAGTGACTTACGAAAGTATGGAGCCGGTCGCTCAGAAAGTCGTGGCGTGCTGATGAGCGTAACCTAGCCTAGGAATCAACATACAGCTGAAAGATGCTGGTGTTGACCGCAATATCCTCAAACAGGATGGAAATGCGAAAGAAAAAAAAAAAAAAAAAAAAAAAAAAATATATATATATATATATATATATATATATATATATATATATATATATATATATATATATATATATATATATATATATATATCATGTATCGCTTAAAGACCGATCATCGCAAGACAAGGACAGAGACGTTAAAATTAGCAACTTGGAACGTTAGGACGTTAAACAACGACGGAAAATTAGAAAACATAAAACAAGAAATTGAAAGGGAAAAAATTAATGTTTTAGGTATGTGCGAAACGAGATGGACAGGAGCAGGCATCAAGATAGAAGAAGATTTCAAGATTATTTATTCTGGAGGTGAAGATCGTCATAGGGGAGTGGCAATTATTCTGGACCGGAAAACATCAAGATCTATTCAAGGATATTGGGCCGTGTCGGACAGAGTTCTACTAGTTAAATTAAGTGGCAGACCTTTTAGCATAAATATTATTCAAGTATATGCCCCAACAGGAGAATCCAGTGAAGATAGTGTAGAAGAATTTTATAATGACATAGAGTCTGCCTTAAAGAAATGTAAAAAGTCAGAAATAAACATCATAATAGGGGACTTCAATGCAAAAGTAGGAAATCAAGGAGATAGATACACAGTAGGAAACTATGGTTTAGGAGAGAGAAATGAAAGAGGATACAGACTCGTAGAGTGGGCAAAAGAACAGGAAATGATTGTAGGAAACACCTGGTTCAAACAACACCCTAGACGATTATGGACATGGAGGAGTCCTGATAGCAAGATTAGAAACCAGATTGACTACATTCTGATTAGCAGAAGATTTAGAAACGCATTAACAATAGCAAAAACAGTTCCCAGTGCTGATTGTTATAGTGACCACAGATTACTCTCAGGAACATTGAGGATATAGTTGAAGAAAGTCAAGTATATAACAGGAAACACTAAATATGATTTGTGTACATTGAGTAATGACAAGGAAATACAAAACAAATTCAACATAGAAGTACAGAACAGATTTGAAATTTTGTCTGATCTAGAGATCCTATTCCAGGATGTGGATGATCAATGGGAAACGTTGAAGAATTCAATCAATGTGGCTGCAGAAACAACTATTCCAAAATTAAAGAAAGTGGGTCGTAAGAAATGGATGACTGAAGAAATTTTACACCTCATGGAAACAAGAAGACTCAGCAAAAATAACTCTGTCAAATATGAAGAAATTCACTGACAAGTCAGAACATTATGTAAGGAGGCAAAAGAATCATGGCTTGAGGAAAAGTGCTTAGAAATTGAAAGCCAACACAACAGTCAAAATACCAAATTAGTGAACAAAAGAATTCAGGAACTTACTAATAAAAGAACAAGTACATCAACCGGGTGTCTAAAAACTGAAGATGGCAAAATCATAATAGAAAAAGACCAGATTCTACAGGTATGGACAGATTATGTGAAACACCTTTATGATGATAACAGAGACGAACAGTATGATATTAGATTTAATAATGAAGGACCGCCAATTTTGGAGATGGAGGTTCGAAATGTTCTTAAGCATATGAAAGCTGGCAAGGCCCCCGGTGCAGATAACATCACAACAGAAATGATTAAAGCTTTAGAAGAATTTGGACTAGATCAAGTCACCAGACTGCTGAACACATTATATGATACTGGAGATATACCTCCTGAATTATGTAACTCTATATTTATTGCAATCCCAAAGAAATCAGGAACCTTGGAATGTGATCAACATAGAACAATTAGTATAATGCGTCACATCACAAAGATTTTGCTAAAAATTATCATGCAAAGAATGAGGAGGAAGATACAACCTCAAATAGGGGAAGAACAATGCGGGTTTGTAGAAGGAAAGGGTACAGTAAATGCTGTGTATATGCTGCGAACAGTTATTGAACGTGCTATAGAAGTAAACAAGGATATACATCTTTGCTTTATTGACTATACAGGGGCTTTTGATAGCGTTAGACATGTCAGCGTGGTGGATATGCTTGCAGATCTACAAATTGATGGGAAAGACATTAGACTTATAAAAAACATATATTGGAAACAACAAGCTGCAATAAGGATTGATAATGAAGTGGGACAGTATCAGCCAATTAAGAGAGGTGTTAGGCAGGGATGTGTGATGTCTCCAGATCTTGTTTCCCTGTACAGTGAAAATATTTTCAGAAATGTAGAGGATATAAATGAAATCAGCATTGGAGGACGAAACATCAATAACATTAGATATGCAGATGATACAGTATTAATTGCAGACAATGAGCAGGACCTGCAACAATTAGTAGATGCGGTTGTTGTACACAGTGAGCAACTGGGGTTAGAATTAAATTGTAAAAAGACTCAGGTTATGGTCGTCAGTAGGAAGGAAGAAGTGCCACAAGGTAATATACAAGTAAATGGAAATATTCTTCAACAAGTGAATCGGTACAATTATCTTGGAACAGTTATAACATCTGATGGGAGATGCCTTGAAGAGATTAGAACAAGAATCGCCATGGCAAAAGTAGCCTTTAGCAAGATGAAAAACATTCTGACCAATAAGAAGATGTCAATTGAAACGAGAAAAAGAGTGTTGAGGGGATACATAGAGCCTGTTCTTTTGTATGGATGTGAAACTTGGACAATGAGCAGTCAAGCTAAAAAGCATCTGATGGCTGCAGAAATGTGGTTTCTGAGGAAAATGCAAAGAATACCATGGACAGACAGAAAAACCAATGACCAAGTACTACAGGAGACAAATGAACATCGTAAACTGATTAGAGAAATTAGACGTAGACAGTCAAAATGTTTTGGACATGTTATGAGAAGAAATGGATTGGAGAACTTAGTGACAACTGGCAAGATCGAGGGGAACAGACCAAGAGGAAGACCGAGAGGAAAATACCTGGATGGCTTGGCCACATGGCATGGACGAGACAGGAACACTGAGCTGATCCACGACACTGGTGATCGAGTGAAATGGCGAGTCATGACCGCCCACGCTTTCCGGCATGGCACATGATTGATTGATTGATTGATATATATATATATATATATATATATATATATATATATATATATATATATATATATATATATAATAGTGTGACCCCCCCCCCCCCCCCCCCCATAAAAAAACGGAACCGACAAATCTTTGAAAGTTTTGGGCATCATTGGGACGACGCAGACGATTGGATCAAGATCAACAGTGGTTCCAGCAAGAATGGGGCCACCCCACACATCAAATGACTCTCTATCCTGGCTGCGAGCGCATTCCAGGGGAGACTGATCAGTGTGAAGTGTAATGACTTGTAGTAGGCAACCACATTCACCTGACTTGAACCCCCTAGAATTTTATCTATTTTGGTATCTCAAGGATAATGTGTACCAGAACAACCCTACAAATATTGGCAGTAATCACAGCAAAGATCAGGGAAATCCCCACAGAGGAATGCGGTCGAGTTATTGACAATTTAGTGCATCGTTTGCAAGTGTGAATCCAATGCTGCGGAGGAAACTTGGAGCATAACTTTTATGCAAAGCGACCGAGGTAGTTAAAACTTTTGAAAATGATATTACACTGACTGAAGTTTACGTTCACCAAATTTCAAGAAATGTGCTTGACCTTTGTAGGATTTAATAAACCTTTTATGGGTTCTGTTTTTTTTTTGTTTTGTTTTTTTTTGGTGGATTACCCGGTATATATATATATATATATATATATATATATATATATATATATATATATACATATATATATATATATATATATATATATATATATATATATATATATATATATTAGGGCTGGTAACGATTAATTTAAGATTAATAGTTAACTTTTGAAAAGTTAACGATTAATTAATAGTTAATTTTGTTTAAAGCAAAAAATGTCTAGTCACATAACGTTATAGTAAGTATTTGTCAAAAAGCGAAATAATACTGGATTGTCTTGTTCATTTGCCATCTAATAACCAACTATGCAAACAGATGAGTATGTTGACAGTATTTGCTTCAAGTGACGAGCGCGTCTTATTAACAATATAACCATCAGAGCTGAACATTCGTTCACATGGAAATGAGGTAGTCAGTGTACACAGAATGGTCTTGGCAAGGAATGCTAATTTTGGATATCGATAATCATTAAGTTTCCACCATTGTAGAGGGTCATCAGTTTCATTAAAATTTTTCTCCATTTTATAAAGCGGCAATTGTTTTTAAAAAGAACTGTCGACATGATCTTCCGTGTCTGAATCAGACTCCATTAGCTTAAATACGCTTTTCATTTGATTCACATACAGTTTCATTGTCTATGTCAGCATCATTCGTTGCAGCAGTCATCATCTGCTCATCATGAACATCATCTGCTAGTTGTTGTTCAATACATGACCAAGTTCGTTCTTTTGCATCTTTTGACAAATACTTTAGATATTTGTAGCGTGGATCAAGTGCTGTTGCAATCTGTAGTATTTCAATACTTGTCATATTAGCTACACGTTCACTGAAGTCATTAAAAGATGCTGCCTTAAATTTAGCTTTGTAGCCCGGATCATCATCGTGTACAGTCATAAGCTTTGTTGATAGCAGTGGCAATACACAGCTATATGAAACACAATCTTGACCGCCCAGCAAGACCGTGGTCTGACAGAATAAGTCCAAAACTTTGACATATTTCGAAATCTCCCAATCCGAATCTGACAGTTTTGGACCTTTGTATTGCTTCTTTTCATCTGACATGTAGCCTATATGCAAACTGAATGTGTGGTGCTCGGCGCAGAATCGGCAGATTTCTGTCTTGATGCGACATGTTGTTCTGGTGTGGCCGGCCCTCTGGCATCTTGAGCATTGAGTGATTCTTGGTATGAATCTTTCAGGGTGTTGTACTTTCTTGTTTATCAATACCTGGCTTGGTATCTCGCTGTCCTCAGTCGTCACCACCACCAACGTAATAGGGATCTTGGAGTATGTCAGGATCCGATCCGCCTTAAAGATGCGGATGTGGAGATTCTCCTGTTGTAGTAGCTTCTGGATCTGTTCATCTAAAGCTCCGCTGGAACACCCTTGACAACCCAACTAACTGTCTTTGAGTCGGTGTTTCCGACACTGGTACTTACTTCTTCTCGGTAGAATTGGCTCTTGTCTGTGGTGGGTTGTCGTGTGTCTTCTTCGTGGTAGCTTCCTTTGATGTGGCTGTAGGTTCAGGTTCTATATATTGACGACGCTCAGAGGAAAGGCGAGACGGACATATAATCAGATTGCTACTGGAACTATTAGTGTTGGAACTCTTCGCTGGCTGCTTAGGATGGGGACGGAGCGCTTATGGGAATGTCCCGAATGCTGTGATGTCGGTTCCTAAATCAATCAATCAATCAATCAATCTGACATGTAGACAGTTAATGCTTCTTTGGTCTGTAGAAGAACCTGTAGCATAATACAAATACTGTTCCATCTTGTTGGTACATCTTGCTGCAGCTTACACAATGGTGACTCAGTACAATTTTGCAACTCGGTTGTGTTTGCAGCACTATGATTAAATTATCCGACAATTTTTCGACATTTGCCAAACAATGTTTCGGTATCAGCGGCTTTAAATCTATGTGATATGCTCAGTTGGAAGCTATGAGCCATACAAGGAATATGTGCACAACCGGTTTTGCTGAAACAATATTTCTTGCATTGTCAGTAACTAGCGCCTGAATACTGATCGTCATATCTCCGTCTTTTGCAAACTGAATGTGTGGTGCTCGGCGCAGAATCGGCAGATTTCTGTCTTGATGCGACATGTTGTTCTGGTGTGGCCGGCCCTCTGGCATCTTGAGCATTGAGTGATTCTTGGTATGAATCTTTCAGGGTGTTGTACTTTCTTGTTTATCAATACCTGGCTTGGTATCTCGCTGTCCTCAGTCGTCACCACCACCAAAGTAAAAGGGATCTTGGAGTATGTCAGGATCCGATCCGCCTTAAAGATGCGGATGTGGAGATTCTCCTGTTGTAGTAGCTTCTGGATCTGTTCATCTAAAGCTCCGCTGGAACACCCTTGACAACCCATCTGACTGTCTTTGAGTCGGTGTTTCCGACACTGGTGTCTTAATCTTACTTCTTCTCGGTAGACTTGGCTCTTGTCTGTGGTGGGTTGTCGTGTGTCTTCTTCGTGGTAGCTTCCTTTGATGTGGCTGTAGGTTCAGGTTCTTGGCTGCAGCTCGCCTGCAGGCTCTCTCCGCTCGTCTTCTTTACGGTTTTGGCGGCTCCCACGCTGCACATCTTGGGTGGCTGTTGTCCCTTTATGTTGGTCTTGCCACGTGGCATTTTCCTCCCCCATATCAAACTTGTTGAACTGTTTGGATGACTTCTTCTTGATGGCGCTCGCAGTTGCGAATGATGATGGGAGGATATATATATATATATATATATATATATATATATATATATATATATATATATATATATATATATATATATATATATATATATATATATATATATATATATATATATATATATCATTATCTTCTTGCCTTCAACCGTCATGGTGAGGAATATTTGGCCCTCTGTACCCGTTGAGTGGCATTGGTTAGTGTCATTCCGAGTGATTGTAAAATGATTTTGATATCGTTAATCCATTGTCTTCTTGAACGTCCTGTTTCTTTCGTAGTAGATCTTCTTTGATGTAAAGCCAGTGCTAGTAGTTGATCGTATGTCATTTCGACGAGATGGACACATCATTTGATATTCTGTCTTTCAATGTATGTGGTACAAAGTGATGATCTGCTTGTCTGATAACATAATTACTTATTCGGTCTTACATAGTTAAGTTCTCAGTTCTTCTCAAGCATCTCATCTCACGGGTGTTGATTTTGCGTAAGTGTAATTTGGATGTTGTCCAAGTTTGACATTGGTACATAGGGTTGGTGTGAATATGCTGTTTATTATCTGTCGCTATGAGGACAATGGTATATTTGGATGTTTCAATATTGGTGATCGCTGATATATAAGCTCTTTGACATCTGATTTATATTTATCTGTCTATTATGTCATCTTCAGTTATCATACTTTAAATTTATTTGAATTCGTTAACTTGTTTTAGAGATGTGCTATACAGTATTGTCAGAGTCTAAAGTATTGCCAGCAGAGATGCAGGGACATCGTTACGCCCGCCAGGCGAATAGTCCCTAGCGGGGATGCTGTAACATCGTTACGCCCGCCAGGCGAGTATTAGTTACCTGCCTGCGAGGTTGCCGGCTGACGAGACAGCCAGCGGTCAGGCAAGGACAAAGCAGGACGCACGCAGGCCTCGTGAAGCCACTTCAGGTGGGCAGGCGCGTTGCGAGAAATAGCCAGACAGCTCTGGGACTCGGACTCGACTGGACGTATGATGGGAGAAAGGCTTGTGTAGTTCTGTGGCCCGAAAGTCGAGTGCTTGTACATCTTGTGAGATAGATTGTAAGCTGGGGGTTGCTTGTAAGTGTATTGTTATAACTTATGTATTGTGATGATCATCTCTAGATCGTGATCTGTAAATAAATCCATCGAAACTTCGTGTCGTTGAGTCTCAAGTCAAATCACGTTGTACTTGTACTGTCTCACATGTGTTAGGTTAACGAGCCAGGTTTAAGACCCTGACATGTGTGGACGTGGTTGCATTCGTCCGGCTTTAAAATGAACGTGGTTTAAGTAATTAACATTTAAAACCTAGATGTGTGAACTTAGAAATTTTTGTCCAACTTTAGAGTACATTTAAATGTGATTGTGAAGGCTCATTGTGATATATATTATTACATTGTTTGAACATGGAGACTAAATGTGAACGTACAGTGCATACATATTGTTTGATCGTGTAAACGTGTAAAACATTTGTGATTGTGGAACTTGTCACCGTTTTGTCCTTGTCGACATTGTGAAGTTGTCGCCATTGTGACCTTGTCGCCATCTTGTAAACTTGATGTCTATGTCCTTACTGAATGTCATCTTGATGTAAGTGATGTGTCATCAATGTTGTAGAGTGTTGAGATATAGTTAGATTGTCTTTGAAAAGTGAGTTGTGTAAAGCAGAAAGTTTCGGAAAGAAAGTGACTTGTGGTTTTGAAAAAAAAATGGTTGACTGACAACATTACGACCTACAATTACACTCAACGCCATACAAACCTAACCAAAACTTAGTGACAAGCATACACAACACATCAAATAGACGCTAATTTATTTCCTCCAAAAACAAAGCAGGTTTTCTGTGCCATCTGAAACCCTTGCCCGTAGAGGTCATTTGTGTTTTGAAGTAGCGACCCTACAGTTCCTAGTCCGAATTTCAACCGTTCTTCACCGCATCCAGGACACTTGAGTATATTTTTTCTTTCTATATACTTTCGGATGCAAATTTAGGCACATATTGTAAATAGAACACAATTGTAAATTGTTCACTTTACTAACAACTTGTAACAAATTGTGTGTCTGTATTTCATCTGCATTTTTCCATCATGTCGTCATTAAATGATTTCATCGATATGGGGTTGAAATTAAAGTTAACAGGTGATGAGTTAACGAAGTGGAGTGAGAAGAAATACTCTAAATACCACGAGCGTGAAGAAAGAGCAGATGAAAGAGCATTAAAGCAGGCAGAGACTGAAAGAGCTGCCAAGCAAGTAGAGGCAGAAACAGCCTTAAAGCAAGCAGAGGCAGCAACCGCAGCAAAACAAGCAGAACTGTCTGCAAAGACAAAGCAAGCTGAGTTAGATATTGAACTGAAGAAAGCTGAGATAGCAGCTCAAAGTAAGCGGGAAGAGCTGGAATTGCAACTAAAAATCAAACAACTTGATACTGAGACTGCCATAAACAAAGAGTCCAAGAAATCTGAGAGACTGGAGAAAAAAAAACAGTACAAGAAATATCAAGGTATCGTAAGAAATTATACCTCGGGTGACTGCATTGCAGCCTTCACCCAAAATTTTGAGACTTTAATGGACCATTACCAGGTCCCATTGTCTGAATGGAATATAATTTATATGAGAAGTTTATCAGGGGAGCCTCTGAAAGTCATAGAGACTATCCCCAAAGACCTCAGAAAAGATTACCATTATCTAAAATCAAAGATTATGGCACATTTTATGTTAGATGAGGCAGGTTACAGAGAACAATTTAGCAAGTTGAGCCCCAAACCGAATCAAACGTTCTCTGACTACCTCTGCTTAGTCCGAGATATATTTACCAAATGGACTTCAGCAGCTAAAATTGATAAGAACTATCAAAAGTTAGACGATCTTATCATTAGAGATAAAGTCATTTCATCCATTCCATCAGCATTTTCAAAGTTTTTGCAAGAGAATGAATGTACGAGTGTAGAGCAGATTGAGAGGCGTGGTTCGGCTTATTACACAACCAACAAACATTGTTTTGCCAGTGAAGCTACTGAAACCAATTTTGTAGCATCGGCTAACTATGACAAACCCTATAGTAGGCAAAAACCTTATAAGCCTACATCTGAGAAGTACAACCATTGTAAATATTGTAGAATTTCACATCATCAAGGTGAGATGTGCGACAAGAACCCCGCATATCTTACATATTTACAGAACATCGTAAACAGACAAGATAAGGAGCGTAAATCCTTTAGAAATTTGCGTAAATGTTTCCTCTGTAAGGCGTATGGACATTATCGCCATGATTTTAAAGGTAGGCAAATGACCAAGAAAGGAAATGCCGCCTTATTTGATAGTTCATCATCAGATGAAGAAGAACCAGAGAAACACCCTGTGAACTCAGCACAGGCTTTTGATATGTTTAACGCAAATACATGTACTGTTTGTAATACCTTTTATGAAGATGGTATTTTAACATGCGGCCACTCCATTCCTATTGCCAATGAAGAAGCTAATTTGGTGGTAGATTCCAAAGGCAGAATAAACATCCATCAAGGATATGTGAATGGCAAGCCTGCTACAGTCCTTCGGGACATGGGAAGTTCACTGATTGGACTGAAGAGAACGTTCATAATGCCTACAGACTATACAGGCAGGCAATGTAACATGCAGAACATTCTCCTGCAATATTGAAAAGTACCCACTAGCATGGGCATATATTCAAACACCTTTCCTCACTGGGAAAGTAAAATGCGCAGCATTAACAAACCCGGTGTGTGATATTATAATTGGAAATTTACCAGAGGTAAATGATATGCCTCATGACATAACATCTCTTTGCATTAATTAGATCACAACATCACCATCAAAGGTCATCATTGATAATGTTGTACCACCTAATGAATGTATGGTAGCTAATGTAGCACTAAGATCTCATGACATCATTGATAACACTGTTTCATCACCATCTGATATCATTGAATGTGTGAACGCAGTAACTAGATCTACTGCTAGAATGCAAGATGAAATTAATCAGACTGAGGCTATAGAAATGCTTAGCCCAGTATTACTACCTCCTAAAACCATGAAGGAGACTTTTGTAACAGCCCAAAAGGCTGATCCTTCATTGTCAAAATATTTTAATCTGATCGGCCAAAAGCCAAAGTTAACCAAAAATGCAAGATGGCATTTTGCTTTGAAAAATTGTATCCTCACCAGGTATTATACCAGAGGTGACACCACAACAGAGCAAACTGTTTTGCCAATTGAATATCGTAAGCAAGCCTTACATCTTGCCCACGATATACCTCTTGCAGGGCATATGGCATACGCTAAGACCAGATCAAGATTATTATTACAGTTTTATTGGCCAAAATTCTGCAATGACATTAAGCAATATTGCAGGAGTTGTGATATCTGCCAAAAACTTGTAAAGAAAGGTAAAAACCCACAGGCAAAGTTACAAATTACTGACTTAGCCAGTCGACCTTTTGAGAAAATATCTGTCGACATAGTGGGCCCTCTTAATCAGATAACAACCAGAGGGAATAAATATTAACCATCATTGATCAATGTAGCCGCTGGCCTGAAGCGATTCCGATAAAGAACATAACTGCCAATGACATAATGGAAGTGTTCTTCCATATATTTTCACGGATAGGATTTCCAGACACAATCCAATCAGATAGGGGAAGTCAATTCATCGCCGCATCTACTCAAGCTTTCACCAAAATGTTAGAAGTGAAGCAATGTTTCAATTCCCCGTACCATCCTCACTCGAGTGGAATTATAGAAAAATGTAACGGTGATTTAAAGCATATGCTTGCTAACGTCACGCAAGAGCACCCCAATATCTGGGACGTATATTTACCTGCTATTCTCTTTGCTTATCGCGAGGTGCCACATGCTAGTACAGGTTTCTCTCCTTTTGAACTTATCTATGGTGCCAAACCACGTGGCCCATTAAGCATCTATCACCAAATGTTAACTGAATCCACTCCTTTACTGAAACCCATATCATCATACGTATACGTTACATCATTGCGTGAAAGAATCATCAAATCTTGTATAATTTCAAAGGATGCACTAAAATTATCTGGTGCTACATATAGACAATATGCTGACAAAGGTAACAGGACAATAACGTTGACACCTGGACAGGACGTTCTTCTTCTCCTACCTAGTGACAGACATTTATTGACCGATTCTAGGCAAGGACCATTTAAAGTGACGAGACAGATTTCACCTGTAGACTATGAGATTCAAATAAAAGACAAACACAAAATATTCCACATCAATATGCTAAGACCATATTACAACAGAGACAACGAACAAGACGATACAACAGCATGTACAGTGATAATAGACCATGAAGATGACGAGGCTAGTGACGAAATTACAACACCTGCATTAGACACGACAAACTGCTTGAAGGAAATTAAGATCAACCCAAAGTTAACTCAAGCAGAAACAGACAGTTGCAAACATCTCATACAACAGTACAACACCATTTTCTCCAACAACCCAGGACAAACAGAATTAGTACAACATCACATCACACTCACGTCAAATACACCCATAAAATGCAGACCATACACCATTCCATTGCATTACAAAGAATACTTACATCAAGAGATCATTAGCTTAGAGAAAAACAACATCATTAGACGATCCCAATCAAATTTCTCATCTCCAATGGTCATAGTACGCAAAAAGGACAACACAATAAGACTCTGTGTCGACTATAGGAAATTAAATAAGATAACTCTTTTAGATCTAGAGCCAATGGCCAACTCTGAAGATCTTCTGACAGAACTGACAGACGCTAGGTTCTTTACGAAGGTAGACATGACGAAAGGTTACTGGCAAATAGGGGTAGACGAAGAGAGCAGACATCTGACAGCTTTTGCCACACCTTGGGGACTGTACGAATGGTGCAAACTTCCATTTGGGCTTGTCAATGCCCCAGCAACATTCGTACGTATGACACGACTTCTACTAGTAGACATACCGAATATTATCTGTTACATAGACGACATTTGTGTTCACACAAAGACGATGACAGACCCATAAAGACATTAGAACAGACATTTGAACGCATTAGACAGCACGGACTGACGGTAAAGCCTGCAAAATTAGACATAGCCTATCAGGAAATTTCCTTCTTGGGGTACAAAATATCTAATGGCTTTGTCACGACAGACGATAACATTGTGTCCAAGATACTAAAACTCTCACTTCCGACTACGAAAAAGCAAGTCAGAAGTTTGTTGGGACTTATAAATTATTATAGGCAGTTCATACCAGATTTTGCTGAACTGACCGAAGTATTTACTAACTTACTAACAAAAGATCAACCCGAGAAAATTGTAAGCAATGAATGCCTAAAATTTGCATTCCAGAAAGTATTATCTTATTTTTCTGATAATAGCTTATACAATCCCATTCTAAAATTGCCCAATTTACAAATCAGTTTTAGATTGCGCACAGACGCGAGCTCCGTGGCGATTGGAGCAGTCTTGTTACAGGAGCACAATAACATCCTACATCCTGTGTACTTTGTCTCCCGAAAATTAAAACCGAGAGAACGTGCTTGGTCAACACCACAGTTGGAAGCCCTAGCTCTAGTGGTGGGTATAACTAAATTGTCCAGATTCCTCCTGGGACGTCATTTTATTGTGGAGTCTTACAGTAGTCCATTGAGATTTATCAATTCAGGTGTACCTTCCAACCAAATGATAGCTCGCTGGTCTCTTAAACTTCAAGATTACAGCTTTGAAGTTCGACACATCGCGGGCAGAACCAACACGATTGCCGATCTTTTGTCCCGTTGTCCGACCGACCCAGTAAGCACCAATGTCGGAGTGCAGTGTGTAAAATACACTCAGACCAACACAGCCATGCATCAGTGAAGTTTTTTTTCACGAAAGCTGTGTATGTCTATATGATGTGATAGGGGTTATTCCCAATATATATAGTTTTCTTAGTTTATTATTAACGTAGTGATTGTCGTGAATAATTGTGTAGTGTGTGGTAGAAAGAGAACTTTATTAATTGTATATATTACGAAACAAGAACAGTACCACATTCGCTCTGAACTTACCGTAAGCGAACTGTCAAATTTATCCGTGGTATCTGCATTTGGAACATATCCAGTGATATTTTAACTCCGTGTGTGAAAGTGTGACCTGAACATTGACATCTACACCACTTCAGTCAATCGAAATCCAGAAGTTTTTCCAGTGAAACAACCGACACATGAACGATCAGAACATTGCACATTCCGTTTTACTACATCAGACCGGAACAAGTGTGTTCTACAAATTTCAACATCAGCTGTTCGTGTGTACTTCCGGATGAGTTAGAAATTTAGTTTAAAAGTAGCAGACGACAAACAAAAGCTTAAAAAGTTATAACACTTCTAAACTATTTACGATTCAATAATTTCGAATACACGAATTGTGTATTAAGATTTTTCATTTAGTGTAATCTTAGAATCATATCTTGATTAATGTATTCATACTACCGACATTTTTTCGCTAGTATGGAAAAACTTCAAGCTATGACGCTGAGAAATAGAAGAATTATTGTAAGATATTATATGTCATAATTTTTGAAGTTATGTCCCTTTCATTTAATTGTTATTACATTATTACACCAAGGGCGTTAAGTGAAATGTATACGATGATGTGTTGTATATAAATAGCCATGTTGTTGCCAGATTGTTAACAAGCCAAGATGCCATCTACTGGGCATGGTAGAGTGTTACCGACATTGCAGACCGACACAAGAACTCCTGGCCAAATGAGGTCAGAGTTTGAGCGTTGAATGCGGCTTATATAAAGCCGTATTACGGTCTTGCCAGATGTTTTTTGTCTCAAAAAGCATATTATTACTTTTTTTTGAAAGGCTGCGAGGTAGTTGCTTGGGAAGCTGTTACTACCGATCTGACTGGGTCAATAATGCAATTAAGGTAATCAGCCATCGAGAGGATGAAACTTGACGAGTGTTGAAGGTTGAACACCACATGTCTTTAGATACAATGTCCATTTCTTATGTGTTTCTATGCCAAGATGTGTGTGTTTAGGTATTTCTACACCAAAGTAAATGTATATAACAGAAAGGTTGACTCTGACAGGTTAAAAATATTAACCCAGTATTGTATATTGAGTGTACATGAAAGATACATCTTTCATGAAGAAGCCCCGGGGGAGCATGTCAGAGTCTAAAGTATTGCCAGCAGAGATGCAGGGACATCGTTACGCCCGCCAGGCGAATAGTCCCTAGCGGGGATGCTGTAACATCGTTACGCCCGCCAGGCGAGTATTAGTTACCTGCCTGCGAGGTTGCCGGCTGACGAGACAGCCAGCGGTCAGGCAAGGACAAAGCAGGACGCACGCAGGCTTCGTGAAGCCACTTCAGGTGGGCAGGCGCGTTGCGAGAAATAGCCAGACAGCTCTGGGACTCGGACTCGACTGGACGTATGATGGGAGAAAGACTTGTGTAGTTCTGTGGCCCGAAAGTCGAGTGCTTGTACATCTTGTGAGACAGATTGTCAGCTGGGGGTTGCTTGTAAGTGTATTGTTATAACTTATGTATTGTGATGATCATCTCTAGATCGTGATCTGTAAATAAATCCATCGAAACTTCGTGTCGTTGAGTCTCAAGTCAAATCACGTTGTACTTGTACTGTCTCACATGTGTTAGGTTAACGAGCCAGGTTTAAGACCCTGACAAGTATACTTAGTGGATAAGATCTGCTAACTTGCATTACTTCAGTTTTGGCCATATTTATATTCATATTGTAACTGCTGTATTCTGAGCACGGTTTATTAATATTATTTTGCAATCTGTCCATCGCTTGTTATATCAGACAAAGAATTAGAGACAGTTACAATGTTACTGTACAGAACAGATGTGATGACATGAAGATAATACAGGCCAATGGTGAACAAAGGCATATGTTGCTGGAATCAGCCCTACGGACATGAATGGAAATAATTCCACCTAATCATGTGATCGTAACAACAACACAATTGTGACGAAACCACCCAGCTGACGTGTCTTCACTCGGCGAAATTTCCTATATGTCGTAACTAGGCGAATAGACTCCCGTCTGATCTTAATATAGCTTGGGGAATCCCGTCTAACTTCGTCTTTTCTAGAGATTTTTAGACTAGTCGAGAGAGAAAGATCCGCCGAGTTTACGTGATGTTAGCAGTCACGTAGGACATCAATCCCCATAGGTATCACATGTATATGGTATTCTCCGTGGAACAGGAGATGTTCAGAGGTCGAGTAGGATTCGAAACTCCACGGAATAACTCAGCTGATTTCAGTTACCATATTGCTGTCTTGAAACATGGTCGTAATATCCTGACTGTGGAGAATTGATGTCGTTACAACGCTTGCCAGAGCCTTGACACCGATGCAATCTATAATTACAGTGAATTTTGAATAAAGGTAAATAGATTAAACTTAGAATCTGTCCTTAACTAAGCGCCGGCCGCGTAAATGATTGTTGCTGACACGCGATGGTTTTCTGCCCGATCGTATGAATACGAAATTAGCTGTATTGATCGGCTAGTGACTATCTGGGTCAGAGGCCCACTGTTAATACAGGTGTTTGTCGCACTGACTAGAAGTACATGTTGAGTCCGTTACAACAGGCGTTATTGTAGGGAATAGAACTAACATTACTGAGCTGATAATATTCACATTGTTTGTTAGAACAGTATATTTACTAGGAATTTAACACTGCTACTAGTGAGTGCGTTTGGCAATCTAATAACTGTATGTTTAACAATTGTTTTAACAGGCTTGTTTATTGGTTGAATAGCTAGGGCTGTGTTGAACCCTTGACAATATCTTGGCTGTGTGATATTAGTTGCATAGCTAGGGATGAGTTATCTGCCTTAGCAAGCTAGTGATGTGTTCTTTACTTAGCGAGATAGCGATGTAATTCATGTGTTAGATAGATGGTGCTCTGTGAATTCCAAGAACCAAGGTTGTGTTATTTCCACAAGGACGTGTAATGAAGTGGTTGCTATGTGAGGGTGACAGTGCGGTTACACCTTTATGTAGGAATGCTTCGTAGTTACTTCATTGTGGTAGTTTTGTGTTACCTGTGGAATTGTGATGTCTCTACTTGTTTATTTTGCATGCCCAACCGGGAGTGATGCGGCGCGTTGTAAACGAGGCCGTTGAGGTTGTACCTATCCGAAATATGAGCGGAACGTTTGATGAATGGCTCTACTTCTCTTATCTTATTAAACCCGATCCTGTCAGTGGGGGAAAACATCTACTGGGGGAGGGTCCTACCTATGAGGGCCTTGATTCACTTGCAGGGAGACATGAGGATTTCTGGGATGAGGTGCTGGGTGCCATTCTAAATAGGATTACGTGGTGTAAATCACCACGGAAGCAGGGTACTCTATTTCCTCAGCTGATCTTGGGGGAGGGGAGACTACTGGGTGGATTGCGACCAAACCTGTGATTGACCTGCACAGTCTTGACCTTCAGCAGATGAGGTCATAAAAAGGTCATACCTGTTCTGGGACAGAGATCCCAGGACGAAAGCATTGGATGTGTTTAGTAATTTGTTACTGCTGCATAGTTATTAATGAACTATGATTTAATTAATTAAGGAGGAAATTAGTGCTGGACATCTCCCAGTAATTAAACCACTACACCGAAAGATAAGTTGGTGTATTCTACGGTTGTTGTAGGAGGAGAGACGGGGGAACGGAATAGCACCATGTAGTAGGATCCTATGGCAGAGTGAGGCAGACTACTCTGGTACTATCGGACCAGATGTTGCCCAGAAGAGTTATTTGACTATCTACTTGCTCACTAATGCACTCTCATGTGTGAACCTACTTGTTAGGAGAGGTGATCTAATGTGTTGATGATCTATTATATCATTGTGTTATGATATTATGTTCTGATGCATGTGATGTTGTTGATGTGCATGTAAGTCGCAGTTGTCGCAGAATACTCTCACCGACCTCCTTGTTTCAGGATCTGTTTATACGATGGAGATTCTAGAGTTACGCCATGAATTCAATTGGACCAGCTCGTTCCAGTGCCAATCAATTTTGGGGCAATACTGGAAGCAATCACATGAATCTGTCAGCGCAAACACATATGAGTAACGTGAGTTTTAGGAAGTTCACGGTGTGTCTAAGCTAAGACAACCGCTACGAGTCTGACGAAAATTTGGTCAACAGATCCAGATGGGGACTAGGACTGATGCGTCTGCTGATTCACGCCTGTAAGGTAACGGGTGTATTCCTATGAGAACTCCGAGGGAAACCTCTATATATATATATATATATATATATATATATATATATATATATATATATATATATATATATATATATATATATATATACACACACACACACACACACACACACACACACACACACACACACACACACACATACACACACATGTGTGTATTCGTGATGACAAATGGTCAAGTATATTTGGATGAAGTGAACTCTTGTGAACAAGCAACTACTATGGCAAGTTTAAACATGTTTCATACACAGCCGTATATTAGTGATGTCCAATTTATATTTATATATCCAGCTTGAATGTGGGTTATAACAGAGCAACAGTTATATGGCAGATGCAAGCGAAGTCCTGGTTGTATTTTTCATATGTTTATTTTGACTGAATACATCGTATAATATAAAACAGCATACAAGAGGTTTTCTGTTATTACAATAGATGTTGTCAATTCAAGGTCCAGATAGTAACTAACATCCCTAACCCCCGCGTCACGGCTTGAGCGTCCCTAGTTACGTTTATACGGGGTGCTCAACCGTGCCTAGTCCTTGCACATCACCTCCTAACCCACTAACAGAGATGGTGCTCTGTTACAGGGTCTACATTGGTGCATGGTTCCGAAACCTTGAACTTGATCAGAGTTATACTACAGTAGTCTGCTATTTTCATGAACATCTGAGGAACATCCATGTTAAGGTAGGGAGCTACCACATTCCTAAGTAGCTGTTGATGAACAGTGATAATTCTAGTGTGCGAAGTCACCACATTCCTGAGTTGGTGTTGGTGAACATTTACAGAGCTATAGTGTGTAGTCATTATACTCCTAAGCTGGTGGTGTTGAAGAGGTGACAGTGCTAGGGCTCTGAGTCATTACATTCCTAAGTTGAAGTTGTTAAATAGTGACAATGTTAAATGAGATGAGCGAACGCTCCAGTCTTATGCTGCAGAATAGATCATCCAATTGACTTTGTGATGCTGAAGAGCAACTCTCTATGAAGGCTCTTATATTGTGCAGCAGTATTTACCATCAGACGGGGACACATAGAACTCTAGGGTCGCCCGTATTTCATCAGTAGTGCGAAATCTGTTGCTAGTGATTATGTCATCGAGGGACGTCAAGCGAACAGTGTTGAAGTGCCAGTAAGATATCCGACATACGTCTGATCACTCCGATATCATACTCACAGTGGACGGAGAGGACTTTGGAGTGGTCTACGCCTTGGAGGTCCTTTGCACCGGAGGTACATCGGGTGAGTTGTTAACAACGACTGGACGACGGCCCGAACAGAGATCACATGCTAGCTGATGAAGACCGATCATCTGTAGATCTTCTCACCGCTCTCATTCAGCGTTGTACATATTTGGTCTTCTATCCAGGCTTTTCAGCCATCCCTCTCTGAGTTCAGTTTGACGTATTATGAAATTAAATTGTGCTTTGTTGACCATGGCTTTGAGTATAAGTATGACTGTTGTCTTGTCCGAGCCCCTTGTAAGTAGGAATCCATAGGTGGGGAGGGAAGGTCAGCTGTCCCGGCTTGTAAGGGGTCTTGTAGACTGAAATCCTATTGGAGTAGTAAGACCAAAGGCTGGGGATATAACTATTGGTAACATACCTGTCCAAGTCAGGGGGTCATGTTACAACAATGACTTCCATGTGGTCAGCCTTCTCGACTAGCGACCAATGTCAACGGTTGTGTACTTAGTATTTCAGCTGGGGTGTATTTGTTTGTCCCCTTCATATGATATATAACTGCAGTATGCACCTACGAGATGCAGCGAAATATGCCAGACGAGAAATCATGCACTATTTTTGTGCTTCTGGTTTCTGGGTAACAACTAAATGGAAGACGAGTGAAATTCTTCAGATGATGCATATAAGAAGAAAGGAAGCCAT
Organism: Cepaea hortensis; assembly: GCA_963921405.1. Taxonomy (NCBI): domain Eukaryota; kingdom Metazoa; phylum Mollusca; class Gastropoda; order Stylommatophora; family Helicidae; genus Cepaea; species Cepaea hortensis. Next base: position 24,467,020 of record OY992890.1, read on the forward strand.
GATAAAGAGGAATGTAATACAATACATTAAAAAGTAGTAAACAAATGAGAGTAAACTAACTACATCTGATCGAATCAAAAAATTCACGGAGATTGAGACCAATTATGGAAAATACTCGCGTTTCATATACAAACAATTTAGTTGAGGTGAGTTAGGAACTGAAATCACTGCACTCAGGACACTCCCATACGCACTCCATCCCCTCGTTCAATAGCCAGCGAAGAGTCACACTACTAATCGTTCCCACCGGCATCTGATTGAAAGTTCTCCTGGTCTTCCCTCTAAGTTTTGAGATTCTACCAGAAGCCCTGCCAATCCCCTGCAATATCATCCTTTCCACATACGGGTTCTCAATCTATTCCTCCATCTTCTCTACCTGGAACCCACAAGCGAACGGCCACTTTCCCCTTGTCCATAGGTAATCTAACACCAAGAGGTGCATTCCCTGCCAGCCTATCAGCCTGTTCATTCCACCGCACTCCCGCATGGCCAGGGCAAAAATTATATACAATTCTCACAATCTGTGACCTCTGAAGCGAGGTGAGCCATTCCACACAAAACATTCCTTTCTCCGCCATACTAAGCATACTCCTTGAGTTCGTTGAAGTTCTTCATGAGTTCTCCTTGAAGACAATGTGTGTTTTAGTGGACTCCTGTAACCAATGTAATGCCGCTGTGACTGCTTCAACCTCCATTATCATGCTGGAGGTCGCAGCCTCAGAATGCATTTTTTTCAAGAATTGTACATTAGCCTTCAAAATGACACCCCAACTACTCCGCCTGTTTCTCACCACTGACCCATCAGTATATATCAAAATATCACCTTGGTGAATCAGTTGCTGCACCTCAAACTCTGCGCGTCTCTCTGCTCATTCTCTGCACTCAGAACCAAGTTTTACTATTACATTGTGCCAGACCGTCATGTCTTCCTGTACTTCAACCCACTCTTTTTTCACGATTGATAGTCTCTTGATCAAACGCCTGGCGTATAGATATTTCTGCCTATGCCACCCAGGACCTGTCTCGTCTTAGTCTATGACCCTTGACCATATCTGTGGCTTCATGTAGGGATGATCCCTGCCAAGGAGCTGATTGATGGCGAGTAGCAAAATATACCGCGACAGGAATATGTGCAAACGATATATAGTAGTATAGGGGTGTGTGCATGGTGTGTGTGTGAGCGTATGATAGATATCGTGTCTGGGTTTTCATCGCGCTGACGCCATTGAGAAACTATGCCTCATAATGCGCTGGAGAGCCACTCTGTCGCTCTTATTAGTTACCAACAATAATGGCATTTGACAGTTCGTGATTATGACTCGTCTGCAGTTCTTGGACGTGGTATTCACGGGCCACATACTCTAACTCACTTAAACTGGTGAACTGTGGTTTCTATACTATACACACTCCATAACGGGCTGAACGCAACTATAGAACAACAAGACTCCGACAGCGTGTTCACAATTATACTAACCACGATACGTTTCAGTTATTCAACAATTCATCGACACCACAAACGATTTTCACATAGTAACAGAGTGGCACAATTTTGGCCGCAACTCTAGAACTTGACATGGTCCGCACTGAACGATATCACATAATAGACTGACTTTGTTCGGATCCCACTTCCTGTTGACTCGGGAAGCGAGTCCCAACTTTTTCACGTTGCGTGAAAAGTCTCCGCTTTTCACGGTATAGGTGTCCGATTGCTGAACACGGCCATAACCTCTGCCCTACTCTAAGTTAGGTTATGGTAATCCCTATCTGCAGCAACTCTGAGGTACAATTTGGCACGAAGGACCCTATGCCTATCCACCATTGTTGGTAGCGCCAGGA
>OY992890.1:24473855-24488881 GCA_963921405.1 Cepaea hortensis
AACAATCCAGCATCAATTATCTTGGTGTACTTTTTTTCCAACTGCTCTTTTCAGTTGTCGCCATATTCTTCAATACCTCTCTTCTCATCACGTGACCAGAGAATGGTGTTTGCCTCTTCCTTATAGCTGTATTTAATGTTCAAGTCTGATTTGCTTTTTCAGTCAATCATTCTTAGTCTCTGGTAGTTCATGGTGTTCGCAACATTCGTCTCAGGGACCACACTTGCGTTTCTACCAAGTTTTTCTTAATTTGCTCATTAACATTCTATTATTCGCTGCCATACAGTAAAATATATTCTATATAACATTTCAGCACTCTCTGTCTTACTTTCAATGATATTGACTTTGTGTATAAGATACTTTTCATTTGTTTAGAATGCATCTTTTCTTTGACCAATTTTGCTCCTAATCTCTGTCGTGCATCTTCCATCTGATATTATAATTGTGGTGATGATTATGAAATGAGTCAAGAAACGGCAAGTTACATTAGTATGCAATTACATTATGTAATCTTATTCAGATGTATTATAATGGTGTTGAACAGAAGTAATATTATATAAATATATGTGCTGTACCTGGCATGGTAGAATACATATGTATAGAAAGAAGGAATATAATGATGAAATGTTATGGACCAACAGCTACGGAGTGTATGAAATAATGTTCTTCTAATACACCCGAATGCAGAATAATCATGATTATTTCACATATTATAACAGTGTATATCAGGTATTGTTTTGTGTAGGATACAGCAGCAGAAGTACTTTTGAACAGATGTTAGTAAAGATGTAAAGCAGAATATGAGATCTAGAATACATCAGGTATGATGTACATGAGAAGAGTAAGTTGTTGATTCATCAAGTGTTTTAAAGTGGGAGGAATATCACTTTGTACTTACGGTATGATAGATCAGGGCACTATAATTGCCAGTATAAGATAGTTGTTGTTTGTGTGCAGAGCTGCAAATAGAGAAATTATGGAACTTGATGATAGATGAAGTGCATCATAGTAGGAGTAAGAGAACTATGAACATATGGTATAATATATCAGGGCACGCACTGTCTAGCATGGGATAGTTGTTGTTTGTCTACGTTCAGCAGATAGTGGATTTGTAGAGTGGATAGGTGGTAATATGTTATGTTTGATCTTGGCTTTATAGTGATCTAGAGCAATGAATATTTGACCTCAATGGAGTTAACATAGGCAAAAGCAAAGCGAGAAGTCTGTAGGAAGCAAAGTATTGTAACTGCGTGATGGCGGTGACCTGAGATTAATGGTAATGTGTGGGCAGTGAGCTCATTATAGTTTCCTGGATTATTGCTGGGAACAAGTGCTGTGATGGGAGAGGAGCATATATCTCTTTTTATTTTTTTAAGCGGGGGAGGGGGGAGGAGGGGTATGTGGGAGAAGTAGGATAATGATTATTACCAGTCTCACAACATTGTTTATGTTGTGTAGGTAAACCCAATCAACGTTGACGTGTTGTGTCTTGTTGAGTAAATTACGGGACGTTGCAGTCAACCCAAGCATGTTTTGGCTTATTTGTGATTTCATGGCAAGTTTACGTTCAGTATTTCGTCAAACTAGATCTGCAACAATTAGTAGACACAGTTGTTGTACACAGTGAGCAGTTGGGGTTGGATTTAAATTGTAAGAAGACACAGATTATGGTCGTCACTAGGAAGAACGAAGTACCACAATGTAATATACAGGTAAATGGGAATATTCTTCAACAAGTGAATCGGTACAATTATCTCGGAACAGTCATAACATCTGATGGGTGATGCCTTGAAGAGATTAGAACAATAATCGCCATGGCGAAAGTAGCCTTTAGCAAGATGAAAACATTCTCACCAATAAAAAGATGTCAATTGAAACGAGAAAAAGAGTTTTGATTGTATACATAGAGCCTGTTCTTTTGTATGGGTGTGAAACTTGGACAATGTGCAGTCAAGCTGAAAAACATCTGATGGCTGCAGAAATGTGGTTTCTGGGGAAAATGCAAAGAATACCATGGACATATAGAAAAACCAATGACCAAGTATTACAGGAGACAAATGAAAATCGTAAATTGATTAGAGAAATTAGACGTAGACAGTCACAATTTTTTGGACATGTTATGAGAAGAAATGGATTGGAGAACTTAGTGACAACTGGCAAGATCAAAGGGAACAGACCAAGAGGAAGACCGAGAGGAAAATACCTGGATGGCTTGGCGACGTGGCATGGACGAGACAGGAACACCGAGCTGATCCACGACGCTGGTGAAATGGCGAGACATGACCGCCCACGCTTTCCGGCATGGCACATGATTGATTGATTGATTGATTGATTTTGTCAATGCTTTCTGAACGATCGCCATTCATACCAATGAATGAAAACCAACGCAAATCTCCCCCCCCCCCCCACTGTGTTTCGAACGCGGTATGCGGGATTGCAAATTGATTGTTATCAGTGCGAATGTGTTATTTATGTGTTATATACAATATATTCTTTCTGTTTACTGTCTCTGTTTTTGTTGTCCAGGGACCGATGCCAGGCTTCTGCTCCTTATTACACTTTATCCTCTTACACAGGGTGAAGCGAGGTACATTTACCTGGCATAAGATCTCACTTATTTCATACACTACTGGACGACCGATCTCAGTAAACAAGACATCAGGCGCGATTATACCATTGTTTGTAATCATTCGTTGTGAAACATTCTTTATATGCATGCAAACGTGTATGTCTGCGCACCTGTGGCAAAGAAGAAATGCTAGCTTGCTTGCTTGCTTGCGTTAGCTAGCTGTGAACTCCAGCGCGAAGTCCTGTATGTCGAATGAAGACATCCTGTCGTCTGACATCAGTGTGATGTCATACAGGACCTGAGGTTTGCGTGAGTATCCATTGTCCCTTGTCTGGCTTATTGGTGTGCAGACTGGTGGTTCCCGTCGTGCAGGCAGATACTCTCCGACTTCGGAAGAATCAGCGATCCTACTACATTAGCCAGGACCCCGTAGAGAGCTGTTGCCCAGGACGTACGACTAGGACGTGTTAGTATGTCTTGGCCAGTATAGAACCTGGCCCTGGTGACTTGGAAACACCTCTGCTTCCCGCAAAGAAGAAATTCACCACTTCGTTTTTCTCAGCTAATAATGAAGATAGAAGCATGACATTTAGCACTCTTCAAATAAGGCATTTGTCGATTATTTACACATCTGGCAACCCAACCGGCCAAATAATATGGCTGCCTTAAGCGGTTGAAATGGAACGTGATAGCAACTTACGTTATAAGCAGCAAATTGTGATAACTCGCTGTAGTTAAGAAAACGGTTGTGAACATTCACAAGCGTCTTTGTGATGTGTATGTGAGTTTTGCAGTCGACAGGAGTACAGTCAGTAGCTGGGTTCAGAGAATCAAAGAAACTTGAAGTGACGATACGAAGCCGCTTGATCGGCAGCGCTGTGAACTTCCTGTCAAAGTCACAAACGCAGAAATGTTGAAATACGCTAAGTACATTGTTCTTACTGATAGACGAATCACTACTTAACAATTGGCCTGAAATGTCAGTAATGGTAATGCAAATGCAGTTATAAAATTTGGATTTAAGGTTTGTGCAAGATGGGTTCCTCGAAGTCTCACAAATTGCCACGGATCGCAAAGGAAATCAACTTCGTCTGTATTGTTGGAGCGTTTTAATGTTGATTGGTATAACATTTTGGCTAAGATCGTTACAGGTGACGAAACCTGGGCACATCATTTTGAAGCTGAAACAAGAAGATAGTCAATGGAGTGGCATTATCAGAAATCACCACGGAGAAAGACATACAAGACAACTCCTTCAGCTGGACAGGTCGTGATCATTGTCTTTTGGGACATTGAAGGTGTGATTAGTGTGGATTTTATGTTAAGAGGAGTGATAGTCATTTCGCAGGCTTACATTAAGACATTGGGGGAAAACAACCCAGTCAACGTTTTCGCAGACTTCAGCAGCAAAAGAATCCAGCAGACCTGCTTTTCCTTCACGACAATGCGCGCCCTCACACAAGTCTGGCAACACGGGAAGCAATCACCACATTGGCTTGGACTGTACCCCCCCCCCCCCCCCCATCCATTCTATAGTCCTGATTTGGCACACTCTAATTATCATATATTTGATCCACTTAAAGATGCACTCCGTGGAACAAGGGTTTAAGATGATGAAGCAGTGATTAAAGCAGCAAAGAAATGGTTGCATGATCAAGACAAAATTTCTTACGGACAAGGGATATATGAACTTGTTTCCCGCTGGCATAAAGCCTTTACAGTTGATGGGGTTTACGTTGAATAATGCTGATGTTTACCAGACATACGCATGTATATTGTGTATAAATTTCATTTTTTTTTTTAAATAAACGGCTCTGACAATAAGTATGTGATGCATTACTTTCTGAGTGACCCATATATATTGATTTGTTTGGTTGTTTGGGGATTTGAAGTTTGAATATTGAGCGCAACTCACTACTAGCAACGCTGAACGTATTCCGGTACGAACCATGAGCCTTGTCCACAGACACCGAGCTGCTTCGACTTCGATTTTTCAACAAAAAACATTCCAAATTCGGTCACGTCTAACCTGCTTCCTCAGCGGTGGTTATTGCAGAGAGCCGTGGTTTTTGTGGGTCTTTAGCCCTGCTTTTGTCTTGTGCGCTCTTACGCATAATTCATCCCTTGGACTGGTTACATAAGCGTTTGTGTCTGTGACGTCATCGGGGGTTGGTCGGCGGCTATCCTTTGTGCCCGTCTCGTCTTGTGATTTTCTTTGTTGGTGCAGGTGCCTGGCTTCTCTGGCTTGGCTAGGTGCAGTCCTTATAAGGACATTTCATTTGGTCTTTTTGCCTCCTTTTTGTGTATTGACCGTAGAAGCTTTTCGATGTTATCATTTTCCTCCTTGCGCCTGTTTTCTATTTCGATAAATAGTTTATGTTTCCTTTCGCAGTCTTCCTCCGTGGACACCCACTGGATGATCTCTCCGTCATCTATATAGTAATCAAAGCCGGACTTACAGTTACAGTATGTTTCTGGGTATTCTATAGGTTGCCCCCTGAGTTTCTTGGGATTCTTCTTCTCTTTTTCTTCCCGCGGATTCTGAATTCCTTGCGCCCGAGTTCCTTTCTAATTGCCTCCAACCTTGCCGATTTCTAGGTTTCCCCGTGGATGTCTCGGGCGTCGTGGTTGGGCTGTGGCTTTAGCTTGCGGTTCAGGCTCGGTCTCTTGGTTTTCATCTTGCGGTTTCTCTGTGGTTTCTTGTATGGCTTCTGTTATTTTGGAAAAGTTCCATTTCAGCTTTCTGTAGTTCTCGCTCTGATTTGAAGATTTCTTCGTTCTCCTTCTTTATCAGTGCCATATGTTCAACTTCTTGCTTGATGTTTTGACGGATCTCCTTTATTTCAGCCAGCAGTTTGTCCTTGTAGCTGGTCAGAGTCGGCGTCAGCAGTGCCTTGACTTTCTTCTTAACTCGTCTATCTGGTTTTGCAGTTGATCTCTTTCAGATTGTGATAGAGCTGTGGATGTCTCGCACCTCCGCATTGCGTCCTTATATTGTGTCTTTGTGGTAATGGCGAACTTTAAGACGTCGTTGTGTCTTTGAAGGTACGGACAGCCTAAGTATCTTGTTCCATGCTTGCCCAGACTGTTGGCGCACTTTATTTTATTGCTGGGTGCTTGGAAGTCCGTGTCCAGCTTGGCCAGCGCATACTCTTTGAAGGCGTGGTGATCGGCGCAGTACCGGCAGATGTCCGTCTTGCTGCGACATGCTGCTCTTCTGTGGCCGACCCTCTGGCATCTGGAATATTGATTGACTCTTGGAATGAATCTCTCTGGCTGTTGTATTTTCTTGTTGATTGATACTGTGGTCGGCAACTCGCTGCCTTCTGTCGTCACCACCGCCAAGGTCGTAGGAATCTTGGAGTAGATTAGGAGCCGCTCCGCCTTCAAGAATCGTATGTGGACATTCTCTTCTCGTAGCTGCTTCAGGATTTCTTCGTCTAATAGCACCACTTGGACACGCTTGACAACCCACTTTCTTGTCGATGAGTCGGTGTTTCCGACTCTGATGTCTTTCTCCTTCCTCTGCGTCTCAGTAGGTTTGGCTCTTGTTTGAAGTGGGTTGTGGGTGTCCTTCCTCGTGGTAGCTTCGCTAGAGGTTGCTTGAGGTTATTGTTGTTTGCTGCAGCTCGAAGGTAGATTCTCTCCGCTCGTCTTCTTTTATGCTCCCACGCTGCAAATCTTGGTTGCCACGTGTTTTTTGGTGTTCTTGCAACGTGCCATTCCCCCCCCCCCACCCACCCCCCGTATCAGGCTGCTTGACTTGTTCAGGTGACTTGTCTTGTTAGCGCTCGCTATTGCGAATGCGTTGACCTCACGGGTTGTGCTCAATCTTAGACCCGTGTCCAACGGACGACTCTGGTTTCACGAGATGTAGAACTCCGTGATCCGGATGAGCTTACGTATTTTAGTCAGACGGGTTAGGAGACTGTGACACGGACGGGCGTAGGGTTGTGGCTGTGATTTCCGAATGTATCGTTTTGATAGCAGGAGTGTGAGTGGCACCTTGCAGTCTTGACAGACCAAAGTATGTGAGTTGGAATGTGACCAGAATTCCATCACAAAGCCTGGGCAGAGCTTCAGAGAAACATGTGGTGCCCAAACGACATGTCCCCTCTCTCGGCCTTGCCTCGTGTTTTCCAGAGGAATGTGTAACCAATACGTCTGGCACAAGGTAGGCTGTAGACTGGCGGCTCAGCGTCAAACCTCCGAGACCTCGCCTCCAATAACAGGTGGCGAGGGGTAGCCAGACCCTGGAACCCAAGGGACCCGACTTAGAGGCGTTCAGCCAAGTCCCAAAGGTGAGGAGTGCATGAGCTATAGATTTAACTGTGATTGAGATGGCGAGAATGAACAGCGAGTGCGTTGTATATAAAGTCAGAGTGTGAAAATGAGGTTACGATATTTCACTGTGATTGATACGTGGCGATAGAGCGCAATCTCTGCGAGATTGCTTACATGTACATTAGTATTGATTAAAAGTATCGTTCTTTGAACCGATTGTTCGTACGAGTGCTCTCTGGTAAGCGAGCACTTGTTTACCTCTGTCTCAAACTGCTAGCCAAGATTTATACGTATGTGAGAACATGACATAACATGGCTCGAGACACAGACATTCACTAGGGCATGTTTCCTTAGCGACTCAATGAACATGATCAAGAGGATAGAGGAGGGGTCGATCCGAAGAGAATGGTTGCTGCCTCTGGAGCGGTCTCGGCTGACAAAGATTAGTTTCATCTTCGTGCCAGGGCATGCGGGAGTCCAAGGAAATGAGCGGGCTGACAAGCTCGCAGGTGAGGCTACTGTGGAGGGCGGACGCGCGATGGACCAGGCTGACATTCTGAATACTCTACGAAAAGTAAGACTCTTGCGTGAACCAAGTGATGACTGTGAATCTACAACCATGGCCAGACTGCGAGAACAGCAAATTAAAAGAGGGGTGGCCAATCAAGAACACTACGCAGGAAGCCAAAGAAGATTGATAAACCAACACAGAACTGGCGTCGTTAGCCACTACACGCTGCGGGATTTGCTGAGGAGGGGATCCGAGCACTTATGGACTGAATGGTTCGATGTGCAACGAGGATGATCTGTCGACTAACTAACTACCTAACTAACTAGATGACATATATGTTTACATGTTGTCCTTATTCTGTTAATTATTTTCTATATAACCCAAGAAGATTTCATCAGTTTCTAAATGACATATCTATGCTGCTAAAGCAATTTTGTATCTGTTTAAATGAATCCAGTATACAGTGGCGAGCTCCATTCAATGCTTTCCTATATTATTATGTGTAATGTTCAGAAAAAAACTCCTAAGCGTAATCTTGCCAAGAGCATCAACAACAGCTGAAAAATGCTAGTTTGACTGCAACGTCCTGTAAGGGATATGCAACTATAAAAAATTTTCAGGATGCGCTTGGTCGTCAGCCTGTCTGTTCATCACTTACTTGTTTTTCTGTTTAATATTTTACAGCGAATGATAATAACATTATTCTTCTATAAGTCTGGCACTCTTACAGGTCTCCTGTTTTGGCAGTTTCTCTGGATAATCCTTTCTCACAGCTGCTTTTTTACATTTGATTGGCCTGGCAGTCTCTGCTAAATATTGTGTGTAGTAATTAAATGTGGGGTGTTTTATATTGGCTTTAACTGTTTCTACTCGGATACCACCGGGAAGAGCAGATTGTATATCTTTTAGAATTCCGATCGCTTTACTAATTTCTACTTTAGCAGGTATCTCACAGTAGATATACAGCTGAATGTCTACAGGTTGTTTTGTTTTTTGTCCAAACTTTCACAGCTCGTGCAGTCCTCTTTGCTTCACAAGATACCACACCCTTGGGTAGTATTGTCTCATCAGAATTTCTCAAAGTATTCAGCCTATCTGACATGTGATTTATAATATTGCTGAGATTTCCCCCAATTAATTTGTTCAGTCCACTTGGCTGATTACATTGTCCTGTTGTTATCTATGTTGTTCAGCAAATATTTCTGCGTTATATTTTCGTTTGTCTTATCACATCTTTCCCGCTGCCGTTTTCCGTGAGCTGTATCAAAAAGTCTCAAAGATATTATCTAGAGTCTTTGATAATACATATATGGCCGTTATGTTGTTCTATCATTCGGTTTGGTATTGCACACGATGCTTTAGGGGCCATATTTCTCAACTTCTCTGGTTGGAGGACATTATTTAGGGTCGATATTTCCCCAGGGTCTCTGATTGGAGCCCAGTATTTAGGAGTGATAATCCTTAGGGTTTCTGATTAGAGCCCAGTATTTAAAATCGATATTAGAGGCAGTGTTTAGAGTGTTATTTTAACACTGCATATGAACTCAGTAAGCAAGAGAAGTGTACATTAGGTATGAGAGAAATTTCTTGTCGTTACGCGTTAATAGCCAAAGAGTGAGGCCAGTGTTTAAAAAAATAATAACAAATTAATCTTAGAGAAAAGAAGTCAAGGCAACAACTATATCGAACAAAATAAGACAAATCAACAAATGCGATTTAGTAGTAGATTTATTCATTGGTGCGATCGAAGGGCTTAGTGTAATAACTCGTTGCTGCATGTTCATAGTGTCCAAGTTTTACTGAAAACCGTTGCTGTGGCTTACATCTAGCTGTTCAACAGGGGCAGGGGTTTCTGGGAGATGGCAACTTACATTTAGATTTCATTTCAGATGTCATTGTTTTTGTGTCGCGCAATGGATTAGTGGGTCACTTAATGGGTGTAGTGGATCGCTCGGTAGCTATAGTAGGTTGCTAGATTAGCTGAGTAGTGTACTGGGTCGTTCAATTGCTGTACTGTGTCGCTAAGTTGGATTAGTGGGTAGCTCAATGACTACTATGGGCGGCAGGTGACTATAGTTGATCTCTGCGTGACTGTAGAGCAGTGTTTCCTAACGTGGGGCCCACGCCCCACAGGGGGGCAATTCGATTGTTAAGGGGGGCAATTCGAAAATGGAAGAAATCAGCTGGATATAACAAAACGGGGAGACTTGAGACTAAAGTTAACTAAATTGGAACCTGATATAAAATCTCTTTGCAGCAAGCATCAAGCACAAGGATCTCACTAAATTTACATAATTACCAATAATTAAAATAATATAGAAAAATCTTTCATTAAAATTATTTTGTACTTGAATTTCAGTTCTCCATTATATGTTTTGAAAATTAACTTACTGTGTTTGCTCAATAATTTCCTAGTGATTTCTTCCTAAAATCTATCAGTCTTTTGGCTAGGGTCGGGTGCATTTGCTGCTCTCCACCCAGTAGTGCACCTGGTCTGGTCGGGTGCCGGGATGATCAAATAAAAACCCATCACATATCTTCGCCTTAGATGTGGGCCTGGTGGACCACTGTGGGCAATAGTTCACAGTGAGACAAGGGTCCACACAAAAAAAGGGGGAGGCGGGGGGAAAAATAATTCAAGTTTCTTTTGTGAACATTTCAATTTTTGAATATTAAAAATGATGCATGTGTGGGGGGGGGGGGGGGGGGGGGCATAAGAACTTTAGAAAGGCTTAGGTGGGGCATAGCACAAAAAAGGTTGGGAAACACTGCTGTAGAGTGTATCTCAGTGGCTGTGGTGGGGACATCAGTGGGTGTAGTGGGTACATCAATGGGTGTACAGAGTAGCTAACTGGAGTGCTTATTTAAGGAATAGGGCACTTATTTTGGTAAGACATCCAACGATGATAAGTAACATTCTGAAAATCAAAGTCATGTTTCAGCGGGTCGTACTTTGTTACTTCCGAGACCACTTCATTGTAGACAGCGGGTCTTGGTGTGACGAGTATCTAGAGGAAACATATATGAATGTTACATGAGACAAGAAACTTCACGGTAACACTCGTTAAGTATGTTAAATGCTAAAGTAACAATGCAGTAACTTTTCTGTAACACTCTGCTGTGGTGTTTGTCAATCAAGAATGACGATAGCCAACCATTTCATCCAGTGGATGGAAAGTTTGGAGCCGTGTGTTCTAAGATGCTGGTAGGGCCTATTTTGGCTCGAAATCTTCTTTGACAATATGGGCAAAGAATGCCTGACGCAGGAGGAGGTTCTGCTGCGCGTTTTTTTTTAACTTTTTTTTGGTCCAAACTTTCACAGCTCGTATAGTCCTCTTTGCTTCAAAAGTGACCACGCCCTTGGGTAGTGATGTACGCCACAAATTTCGATCTTTGCTAGTAGTCTTCCAAGTGCCGTGATGAATTCCAAAAGCGTTTATTGAGCTCTTCAGGGTGTCTTTAAAACGTTTCCTCGGGCCGTCTTGGGAGCGTTTACCGCAGCGCAGGTCACCGTAAAATATTCGTTTAGGTACCCTGTGATCTGGCAGGTGAATCAAATGACCAGCCTAGCAAATCTTTCTTTCTGATTCTTTATTAATAGAATTTGGATACTGGGCATAGACGCTCTTTCTAAGACTTCAGTGTCTGGGATCTTCATCAACATTCTGCGGTAGACAACAACTAAAGAGATGTTTCTAGTATTTGAGACGTACTGGGTACATGACGCTTGCCCAATTGGTACTCGATGAGTGACCTGGTAAATATTGTACAGGCCATTTTGACTTCACAGAACAATACTTGGTTTTCATTTGATGTAACCACAAGCTCAGGATCAACCAACTATCCAGGGATTCTATCTATTTGATGAAACCACAAGTTCAGGTCCCACCAACTATCCAGTGAATCTATCCATGTGATGTAACTACAAGCTCAGAATTCACCAACTATCCAGGGATTCTATCCACTTGATGTAACCACAAGCTCGAGATCCATCACTTGTCCGGGGATTCTCTCCCTCTAGTGTGCGCTTTCAGTTATCCCCCTCTAGATTACTTGCATGTTAGTGAACTGTGCCAGCGTATGTTGAAGGGTTCATATATTCCCATATGTTTAATGGTTCATGTATATATGTGGCGAAGTCGCAAGGCCGTTTGCCTCGCGCTCCGAAGGTTGTAGGTTCGATTCCGAGCAACGACTTTTGGATCACGGGTGAATTTTTTCTCGGATATTTCTAGGGATCGTCGCCGGAGCTACGGAGTTAGTGCTTTGTGCTACGCTTTCGGCAGGCCGCCCTGCAGAAAGAGACCGCGTCATATGTGATGAAACCCGGTGCAATGAAACGGGGATACAACCCGGTGCAATGAAACGGCGATAAAACCCGGTGTAATGAAGTCGATCCTTTCGACTTGTCAGACTTGTTCAGGCATATGTTCAACGGTTCATGTATACCCCATATGTTCATGGGCTCATGTATTCTCATATGTGCTGTTGACTAAGGATCGTCTTATAGCATGACTGTGTATTTATTTATTTATCCCTTAATGAAAAATATGTGTAAAGGCCCCTAAGTGAGAGCAAAGAATATTAACACTGCAACCTACCACACATATCATAAGAGGCGACCAGGGATGATACCGTGTGTGTATTCCCGAGGCCAGCATCGGAAACGAAGAATATTAACACTGCACCCTGTCAGTCATGTCTAAGATGTTAACACTGCACCTTGTCAGTCATGGCTAAGATGTTAACACTGCACCCTGTCAGCCACGACTAAGATGTTAACACTGCACCTTGTCAGTCACGACTAAGATGTTAACACTGCACCCTGTCAGCCACGACTAAGATGTTAACACTGCACCCTGTCAGCCACGACTAAGATGTTAACACTGCACCCTGTCAGTCATGGCTAAGATGTTAACACTGCACCCTGTCAGCCACGACTAAGATGTTAACACTGCACCCTGTCAGTCATGGCTAAGATGTTAACACTGCACCCTGTCAGCCACGACTAAGATGTTAACACTGCACCTTGTCAGTCACGACTAAGATGTTAACACTGCACCCTGTCAGCCACGACTAAGATGTTAACACTGCACCCTGTCAGCCACGACTAAGATGTTAACACTGCACCCTGTCAGTCATGGCTAAGATGTTAACACTGCACCCTGTCAGCCACGACTAAGATGTTAACACTGCACCCTGTCAGCCACGACTAAGATGTTAACACTGCACCTTGTCAGTCACGACTAAGATGTTAACACTGCACCCTGTCAGCCACGACTAAGATGTTAACACTGCACCCTGTCAGCCACGACCAAGATGTTAACACTGCCCCCTCTCAGTCATGACTAAGATGTTAACACTGCACCCTGTCAGCCACGACTAAGATGTTAACACTGCACCCTGTCAGCCACGACTAAGATGTTAACACTGCACCCTGTCAGCCACGACTAAGATGTTAACACTGCACCCTGTCAGCCACGACTAAGATGTTAACACTGCACCTTGTCAGTCACGACTAAGATGTTAACACTGCACCCTGTCAGCCACGACTAAGATGTTAACACTGCACCCTGTCAGCCACGACCAAGATGTTAACACTGCCCCCTCTCAGTCATGACTAAGATGTTAACACTGCACCCTGTCAGCCACGACCAAGATGTTAACACTGCACCTTGTCAGCCACGACTAAGATGTTAACACTGCACCCTGTCAGCCACGACTAAGATGTTAACACTGCACCCTGTCAGCCACGACTAAGATGTTAACACTGCACCCTGTCAGCCACGACTAAGATGTTAACACTGCACCCTGTCAGCCACGACCAAGATGTTAACACTGCCCCCTCTCAGTCATGACTAAGATGTTAACACTGCACCCTGTCGATCATGACCTAGATGTTAACACTGCACCCTGTCAGCCACGACTAAGATGTTAACACTGCACCCTGTCAGCCACGACTAAGATGTTAACACTGCACCCTGTCAGCCACGACCAAGATGTTAACACTGCCCCCTCTCAGTCATGTCTAAGATGTTAACACTGCACCCTGTCAGTCATAACTAAGATGTGACTAAGGAAGAGCTGTGCTTTGGCCAAGCTACCCCACCACATAGAAAGATTCAGCCACAAAGTCCAACAACCCAGCATGTGACAGAATCACCGTGGAGAGGACTAGACACATGCAAGTGAACCAAGAGGTGAGGGAATAATACTGAGGACAATGTAACTAGACATTCTCTTGTCATAAGCAGGTGTGGAAAAGAGAGCTACAAACACAGATGAATACTACCGAGCAGACATGGAGTATACCTAGTATACTTGTTCAGCTCTCCGACAGCTCAGAGATGGCATCAGTCTGCTAATATAGAGCAGCAAACAAGTAAGAAATTGACCCCCTTTCTCGTTCAGCTCTCCGACAGGTCAGAGATGGCATCAGTCTGGTGACACAGAGTAACAAAAGTCATGAATGGACTGCCTTTCTTGTGCACCTCAGTAGTACCTTGGGTCCTAAATTATACCTAAATCCGGATCCGATGTAGATTTGTGACGTCATATTGTACTATATGAAGAGTATGGGTCCAGATCAGTGACGGCATAAACCGACTCCAGAATACTCAAAAATTTGCGTTATTTTTTGTTTTTTGTTTTTTGGCGGGGGGGGGGGGGGGGTACTTCCGGTGTCACTTCTGGTTGTCATTGGCACTTCCATTTGACTACTTTCAGTCCATGGGTGGCCCCCAAGTGCCTAAGTCGAATGTATGACAGCGGTTTCTTCCCATTGTCTATTTTTTTTCATGGTCTTAAATAAAGGTGTGTGCACGGTGAGTGTGAGTGCGAGTGTGTGTCTGTGTGTCTGTGGCTATGTCTCTGTGTGTGTGTGTGTGTCGGCGCGTGAATGTGCGTGCGTCAATACAAGCATGTGCGCGCGTGCGCATAGGAAACTGTAAATACTTCTGTCGATCACCTGAACTATGTCTATAACTGCAAAGGTATCTCCTATGTGAATATGTGTCTGCATGCGTGAATGTGGGCGTGTGTGCGTGCGTGTGTGTGTGCGCGCGCGTGTGCGCACATGCGCGTAGGGAACTGTAAATACTTCTGCCGATCACATGAAAAATGTATGTAACTGCAATAGTGTCTCCTGCGTGAATGTGTCTCTGCATGCGTGAATGTGTGTGTGTGTGTCTGTGTGTGTGTGTGTGTGTGTGTGTGTGTGTGTGTGTGTGTGTGTGTGTGTGTGTGTGTGTGCGTGCGTGCGCGTGCGAGTAGGAAACTGTAAATACTTTTTCATTTGATCGCCTGAAATATTAATGAATAATGGAAACATGTGGCAAAGGTACTTGCGAAGAGGTCACCGTGGTCAAATATATGACTAAACTGTCGCCGTGGTTGAATGTACGACCAATGGCTCATAGGTCGTCTCGGCAGAGAGTTTGACACAGTGATCGCCGATGCATAGTGTATGACACAGGCGTCGAAGGTGTGGGCTGGTCTGTGTGGTCACCGTGATTGTGCTCTGTCTGTAGTGGATGAGACTGAAACATTATCATTATACCATCGGTGGTATGTTAGGGATACATGTCCCTTCTTCGGACCGTGTGACAGTGTACAATCAATCAAACGGTCACATGTCTAAGGGATACAACCAAACACTATGGC
>OY992890.1:24489081-24514081 GCA_963921405.1 Cepaea hortensis
TAAGGCAGTCAAAGATGGCGCCGCATCCTATCACACGTGCTCACTGGCTAAAGCTGGTCAAAGATAGCGCTGCATCCGATCACATGTGGTAATGTCTACAAACAGACGACGTACTCATTGGCTAAAGCCGGTAAAATATGGCGTCTCATCGGGTCATATATGTAACGGTATATACGATACAGGTGGTTGAGGGATACTACAGGAAATGGACGTCTTGTCTGATGTAGAATCACGGGATCTACCTCGATGTGATCAGAAGTAAATGTGTGTGTGGGTGTGTGTGTGGACGCCTTTTTTCTATTGCATAATGGCCTATGTGTCATTGCAACAATGAATCTAAAGAGTAGCACGTACTCACAAGACCAGATGTCTTGACCGAGGCGACCTGAAAAAAATTCCACAAGCTACTACACCGCGTTTATAGGCCTCGATCTTAGCACGTGATTGTATCAAGTTGAGACATGTCCAGACAATGTATAATATTCTGCTGAGTCATGATTCTATATCAGCAAATATCGTATACAAAACGTTCAGCAATCGCTGTATAGAAGGACCGTTTTCTTTGAGCAGCAACCAGATCAACATGTGGCAAGTCGATAATGGTAAGTTGGCTATTTGATAATTTTTCACATTTTCGTTGTGGTTCTCCAAGTAGGCATAGGGGTAACCTAACAATGCTTGTATAATAAGGGGATATATGATCCAAGACGCATATAACTGAAGAGACAAGACATTTCGTAATATATCATGGTAGACTGGGAATAGAGATGATATTCGAACTTTTGAACACAGCGATATAGTGGTACAGTAAAAATATAGATAGTAATATGTATTCGTAGGGGCAGGTGAAAGTGTCTTGCGGGGTAACCATACCCATTATCGTTAGTAATATATGACTGTTTAACAGAGGGTGCAAGGTATATACAGAGCTATTATTTATAATATGTTTTTCTATAACGCTGTTAAAGTACCTTATTCTTATCTGTTTTACAGATACCGATGCCCTCGAAAACTAATTAGGGATCTGTGGATCATACTTAGAGCGGAACCATATAGCTATTCCATGACATGTCTTAATGTCCCACCCATTCAAGAATCCAAGAATCCATTAATTCATTCTTATGATACTGGTGACGGTGGTATTTTTGTGGAACTAGTAACAGTTCGATTGCACGATATACTACAAGAGAACTTCACCAAAGTGGAAATAATCATATTAAGCCTCAGTAGAATTGAGGAATGCATCCTAAAGTATAATCGCCAACAGGATACTCCGGAACCATAACCACCCAAAGTTGAGCGATTATCTTCACCGATATCCTTAACCTTTAGTCAACCCACACTAGCGTACGAGTATTAAAACACCTACATAACAACAAGATGGTTGTAATATACTTACAGACATGTCTTTAATATTTGGCCAGTCCTCAATACGAAGAAAACCACAGTGGGTGTGAGGAGCCTGTATATTATATCGTTGTTATTCTGGCTTCAGAGACTGTAGTTCACAGTGACTACAAGGCAAGTAACATTGCGCCCTCTATGCTATTTATTTCATCATAGTGAGAGGTCATGGGCGAGCATGAACCGCATTCCCAAACTCAGCACAACCGTACAACCGGTCAACGAGTGGGTAGTAGAGCGCTTAGTCGCGCCATATGGACAGCCGCGTCAACGTAATCTCAGCCGATTGACCTCAGAAACTGGCTGAAACCGGTTTTACGCGTGGCTCAAAAACTAGTATATAAACCCTAGGCTGGTAACAGTCAAGTATTGTGATCCTAGGATAACTACATGTTACTACATGTAACTACATGTCCTAGCTACATAACTACATTAATGTATGTCATGCTCGCCCCAAGACTTCTCACCATGAGGAAATAGACAGCATAGAGGGCGCAGTGTTAATTGCGTTGTAGTCACTGTGAGCTACAGTATGTGTAGCCAGAATAACAACAATATACATATTCAGTCTCCTCACATCCACTGTAGTTTTCGTCGTATTGAGGACTGGTCAGCTATTGAAGACATGACTTTATGTATATTACAACCATCTTGTTTTTATATAGGTGTATTAATACTCGTCCGCTAGTATGGATTGACTAAACGTTAAGGATATCGGTGACCATGATCGCTCGACGTTAGGTGGGGATGGTTCAGTAGTATCCTGTTGGCGATTATAGTTTAGGATGCATTCCTCAATTCTACTGAGGCTTAATATGATTATTTCCACATTGGTGAAGTTCTCTTCTAGTATATCCTGCAATCGAACTGTTACTAGTCCGCAAAACTACCACCATCACCATTATCACAGAATGAATGAATGGATTCTCAGCTTCTTGTTTGGGTGGGACATTAAGACATGCCATGCAATAGCTGTATGATTCCGCTCTTAGTATGATCCACAGTTCCCTAATTAGTTTTTCGTGGGCATCGGTATCTGTAAAACAGATAAGAATAAGGTACTTTAACAGCGTTATAGAAATACATATTATAAATAATAGCACTATATCTACCATGCACCCTCTGTTAAACAGTCATAGATAATGGATATGTAGACCCTGCACGACACTTTCACTTTCTCCTACGAATACACATTACTATCTACATTATTACGGTATCACCATATCGCTGTGTTCAAAAGATCGAATATCATCTCTATTCCCTGTCTACCATGATATATTAAGAAATGTCTTGTCTCTTCAGTTATATTTGTCTAGCCAATTCCAATTCCAATTCCAACTTTCAAAACAAAAATTCCAAATTAGGCCTCGTTCAACCTGCTTCCTCACATGTGGTTATTGTTGAAGTCCGTGGTTTTTGGTGGGTTCATTCACCCCAATTCTTGTCTTATGCGCTCTTACGAGACAATCCTATCTCGGACTGGTTATGTAGCGTTTGTGTCTGTGACGTCAGCAGAGGGATCGGTCGGCAGTTGTCTTTTGTCCATGTTTTCTCTTGTGGTTTTCTTTGTTGGCGCAGGCTCTTGGCTTGACTTGTTGCAGTCCTTAAAATGACTTTTTATTTGGTATTTTTGCCTTCTCATTTGTGAATTAACTGTAGAAGCTTTTCGATGTAATATGCCTCCTTGCGCTTTCTTTCAGTCCGCTTCCCGCGTTTAAGTTCTAGCTGTGTTTTGATTGCTTCCTCCGTGGTCAGCCATGGGATGACTTCTCCGTCCTCTATATAGTATTGCCATGGGTTTTCGTCATCATCGTTGTTTTTTTTTTTAAATCTGGTACTGTGACGGTACGGTGGGGCATTGGTTTCCCTTTGAGTTTCTTGTACTTCTTTTCTTTTCTTTTTTTTCATGCGCATTCTGTATTCCTCGCACTTGAGTTCGTAGTTCCTCGTTATATCTGCTTGCCATGCTGGTGTTATCGACTCGTCCTCTATGCCGTCGTCAGGGTGCTCATCTCGATTTTCTTCGGGTTTCTGGTGGGATATTGGCTTCCCTTTGAATGTCTCGGGCGTCGTCGTTGGGTGCTGGCTTTCGCTTGCTGTTCAGGCTCGGTCTCTTGGTTTTCATCCTGCGATTTCTCTGTAATTTCTTGTTCGGCTTCTGTTGTTTTGTTTCGGAGTATTTCCATTTCAGCTTTCTGTAGTTCTCGCTCTTATTTAATGGATTATAGGATCTCCTCGTTCTCCTTCTTAATCCGTGCCATATGTTCTACTTCTTGCTTGATGCTTTGCTGAATCTCCTTCATTTCCACCAGTAGCTTTATGTTGTCGCTATTCGGAGTCGGCATCAGCAGTGCCCTGACTTGCCTCTTCAACTCGTCTATCTGTTTTTGCATTTGATCTCCTTCAGCTTGTGCTATACCCGTAGCTATCTCGCCTCTTCGCATTGCTGCCTTTAGTGATGTCTTCGTGGTAGTTACGATATTTAAGGCGTCTCTGTGTCGTTGCAGGTACGGACAGCCCAAGTATCTTGCTCCATGCTTGCCCAGGCAGTTGGCGCACTTTCTTTTGTTGTTAGGAGCTCTGAAGTCCGTGTCCAGTTAGGCAAGCGGACACTCCTTGAAGGAGTGATGATCGGCGAGATAACGGCAGATTTCCGTCTTACTGCGGCATATTGCTCTGCTGAGGCCGGCCCTCTGGCATCTGGAACATTGGTTGACTCTAGGGATGAATCTATCTGGCTGCTGCCTTCTGCTGTTGATTGATACTGTTATCGGCATCTCGGTGCCCTCCGATATCACCACCGCCAAGATTGTAGGTATCTTGGGGTTGGTTAGGAGCCGCCCCGCCTTCATGAATCGGGTGTGAGGATTCTCTTATCGTAGCTGCTTAAGGATTTCTTCGTCTGTCAGCTCCACTTGAATCCGCTTGACCACCCATCGTACTGTTTATGAATCGATGTTCCCGTCTCTGGTGCCTTTCTCCTCCTTCTTCTCTGCTGACTTGGGTCTTATCTGTGGTGGGCTGTCGATCATCTCCCTCGTGATAGCTTCAGTAATAGCTGTAGCATCAGGCTCTTTGATGCAGCTAGCAGGTAGGCTCTCCACGTTCTTCTTCTTGTTGTCGGCTCCCACGCTGCACATTTTGGCTACCGCGTGTTTCTTGTTGTTGGACTATCCATGTGACATTTTCCCGTGTATCAGGCTTCTTGACAGAATATGGCGATTTAACTTGTTAGCGCTCGCAGTGCCGCGTCAAGCACCATATATCCCCTTATTATACTAGTATTGTTAGGTTACCCACATGCCTACCTGGAGAACCACGACGAAAATGTGAAAATGTTATCAAAAAACTTACCATTAGCAATTTGCCACATGTTGATCTGGTTGCTGCTCACAGAGAACGGTACTTCTATACAGCAATTGTTGAACGTTTTATACACGATATCTGCTGATGGAGAATCATGACTCAGCAGAATATCATACATTGTCTGGACATGTCTGAACTTGATACAATCACGTGCTAAGGTCGTGGCCTATCAACGCGGTATAGTCGCTTGTGTGATTGTTTTCAGGTCACATCGGTGTCGCCTCATTCATGACATCCCGTCTTATGAGTACGTGTTACTCTTTAGATTCATTGTTGCAATCACGCATAGACCGGTATTAATAGAAAATAGCGATCACACACGCATGCACAACACAAATTTTTACTTCTGATCACCTCGATGCAGGTCCCGTGATTCGACATCCGACAACATACCCTTTTTCTGTAGTGTCTCTCTTAATCACGTATCTATGGTGTAAAGTTACACTTATGACCGGATGCGACGCCATCTTTGACCGGCTTTAGCCAGTGAGCACGTGGTCTGATTGTAGACATTACCACTTGTGATCGGATGCAGCGCCATCTTTGACCGGCCTTAGCAAGTGAGCAAGTGGTCTGGTTGTAGCCATTACTACACGTGACCGGATGCGACGCCGTATCCAGATACACTTGTAGCCAGTGTGCACAAGGTCTGGTTGTAGTCATTACACATGCGACTTTAATCAGCGCCGTATTTGACCGATTGAGTCATTAGCCATGGTTTTTGGTTGTATCCCTTAGACATGTGACAGTTTAATTAGTTGTACACCGTCACACAGTCCAAAGAAGAGTCTGGTGTCCCTAACATACCACTGATGGTATGATGATAATGTTTCAGTCTCATCCACTACAGACAGAGCACAACCTCGATGACCACACAGACATCAGCCCACACCTTCGACGCCTGTGTTGCACACTCTGCATCGGCGATCACTGTGTCATACCCTCTGCCGCGACGACCTATGAGCCATTGGTCGTACATTCAGCCACGGCGACAGCTTAGTCATATATTTGAACATGGTGACCTCTTTGCTAGTACCTTTGCCACATGTTTCCACTATTCAGTTGCAGCTACAATCATATTTCAGGCGATCGAAAGAAAAAGTATTTTCAGTTTCCTACGCGCACGCGTGCATACGAACGCACAAACTCGCGCGCCCACATTCACGCATGCAGACACAAATTAACGCAGGAGACACCACTGCAGTTATAGACAAATTTTAGGCGATTGAAAGATATTTTTACCATTTCCTATGCGCACGCGCGCAAACATGCATGACGCATGCTCACACATACGCGCCCACATACACATACAGACGCACGCACACACACACACACACACACACACACACACACGCACAAACACACACAAACACACACACACACACACCGCGCACAACCATTTATTTAAGAACAATTTTTTTTCATTAGACAAAGGGATTAAACCGCAGTATTTCTTTCAGTGTAGGCACCTGCGGGAGGGAGACACTGCCACCCATGGACCAAAAGTAGTCAACAGGAAGTACTAATGACAACAGGAAGTGACACCGGAAGTCCCCCCCCCCCACCCTCCAAAAAAAATTAAAAATATGTTTCGCCAATTTTTGAAAATTCTGGATTCGGTTTATGACGTCACGGATCTGGAGCCATATTCTTCATGTAGTAAAATATGACGTCACAATTCTGGATCGGATCCAGATTTAGGAATTAGTTAGGACCCAAGGTACTATTCACCTCTCCGATTTCTCAGAGATGGCATCAGTCTGGTGACACAGAATAACGCAAGTCAGGAATGAACCGCCTTTCTTATTCACCTCTCCGACAGCTCAGAGATGGCATCAGTCTGATGATATAATAGAGTAACGCAAATAAGGAATTAACCCCCTTTCAGACTTTCAGGCAAATTTAGTATAAAGTGAGGTCCCATATTTATAAACCAATCGGTACTCGATAGGTAATCTAGTTAATATCACGGCAGTCGTGTTTACTTCCCATGAAAATAGCTGGTTCCCATTTAGGCTGGGTCAGTCTTGAGCGGCTGGCCCAGTGGCTAAGAATGCCGTGTTATCCTTCGGGAGATCAAGGATCAAATCCTCGGTAAGGTATGGATGTTTTCTGAAGGGGGAAGGGGTGGGGGGGGGGGCAGAAAGAACATTCTAACCTACACAGTTCGTGACAACAGCATTAGGAAGAGGACTTAATTCGAACACACGACCTTCGGAGAGACATGCAAGAGTTAATATATGGTACTCACATCAAAACCTGAAGAAGAAAGCCGATTATTTGAAACAAAGCGCATAGTGAATAATTTCTCCATTGGAAGAATGTGTCTGAGCACATGTGACGTCGTCCAATTGCCGCAAAGTCTGACCCGGTTCGCACAGAGAAAATCGTTTGTACATTCATCTGAACTTTCCAGATAAAATCTCCTGGAATAGACAAGAAGTAGACTAGTAGATAGTAACATTCAGTTCATAACATGAATCTTTGTTTAAGTTCAGAGTGTGATTGTTGAGAATTCTATCACAGATGAAATAAGACAACTCTTTTACACAACGCCATCAAACTGGTATACAGGCTGAATCACGGGTATTTCTGTGGCGGCAATAACCTATCTCATACCCAATAACCTGAGCTCGTTCATCCACTTCCTCAGCGACACCCGTGACTGTCAACAGCCTCAAATGAATCTCGTGTCAATGAGGTTTAACGCATACTGCCTTCATCTGTCGAACTTCATTGGTACACCTCCTCAACTCCCCCATCCCAATCCCACCTCACACACAGACCCCCACACTCCATGTAACTTATCAACGCTGCATGGCAATACTCAATGAGTGAACTGTAAACATGAACATCGCATAGACATACATTTGTTCACACACATAGCCCATAGACACTGTCTTAAAAGTTTAGTGATCTATATGCAAGCAAGAACACACTCAAGCGTAGACAATACACGTGATACTACTTCTAGTTCCCTGTACTGAATTTTGCTGTTCCTATTATGGGTGGCGGAATAGGGGTCGCCATTATCATAGGAGAAGTAAAGTGCATCTTTTCCTCCTAGGCTAGCGGCATGATGCCCTTGGGCAAGGTGGAATACCCGTTTAGCAACCCTACCCCCACCCTAACCTCACCCCAGCCCTTCCTCTCCCCCGATATCAGGGTCACGTGAAACAATGGGTGCAGGTGGTGGAAAAGGTTTAAGTGCAGCCGACATACAGGTACAGTTTGTGGTGTCCATTTTCACAACGGTTGGCAGAGGATCGCTTTTTTGAGACAATGGTTACGGTCATCGACCAGTATGGTCACTAGTAAGGAGAAATGCTACGGCAAACTACCTTCTTTACAGATGCCAAGATAATCATGTTTCGTGACAGAATCTGCAACATTTAGTAGATACGGTTATTGTACACAGTGAACAAATAGGGTTAGAATTAAATTGTAAGAAGACACAAATTATGGTCATAACAAAGAAGAAAGAAACACTACAATGCAATATACGGGTAAATGGTAATGTCCTTACACACGTGAATCGGTACAACTATCTTTTAACCATCATAATATCTGATGGGAGGTGCCTTGAAAAGATTAGATCAAGAATCGTTATGGCAAAGGTAACCTTTTGCAAGATGAAACACATACTAAGCAATAAAAACATGTCAATTGCTTCGATAAAAAGAGTGTTGAAGTGCTACATATAATCTGCACTTTGTATGGGTGTAATACGTGAACAATGAATAGATCAAAAGAATATTCTTCTTCTTCTTCTTCTTCTTCTTCTTCTTCTTCTTCTTCTTCTTCTTCTTCTTCTTCTTCTTCTTCTTCTTCTTCTTCTTCTTCTTCTTCTTCTTCTTCTTCTTCTTCTTCTTCTTCTTCTTCTTCTTCTTCTTCTTCTTCTTCTTCTTCTTCTTCTTCTTCTTCTTCTTCTTCTTCTTCTTTCGTTAGCTTGAAATATGTCTAAAACTGCAATTTTGTCTCTTGTATGAATTTAACCGTCTTTTTTAGTTCACTCAGCGGTCCATGGAGTTTTTCTTCCACTGTCGTCTCTCTACGTCAGAAGGGTTGCTTAGATATGTTATATTATGGACAGTCTTGGAGTATGTGCTCTGCTGTCTGCGACGCCAATCCACATGTGCACATGGGTATTTCACCAACCTTGAATTGCGTAATCTGTTGTATCCTGTTCTGAGGCGCAGAATAATGACTTGTTCTGGTCTGTCCATAACGTGGTAGTCATCTTGAGCAGATTTTGGTGGCTTTCTGACTGATTTGATCGTTCTTTTCTTTTGGTGGTATGTAACGGGCACACCAGGCTGTTCTTCTTTGGCTCCTTCCTTAGCCAATTGATCAGCCCTGTCGTTACCGGGTACTCCACAGTGGGATGGTATCCACTGTATGGTGACCTTAAGCTGACTGCTAATTTCAGAAAGTAGTGTCCTTAGTACTGGCAATTTCCCAGACAGGGGCGCCTCGAGTACTGATTTTGTATCTGTCAATAACACCACAGGTTGTGTACCATTGCTGGTATTTAGTAATTTCTCTGTTGCTGTCTTGATTGCCTCAGTTTCAGCATCATAGATATGGCAGTACTTTCCTGTCGGTACTCTGCTGTGTCCCTAGTATTGTTTGGGTATTCTATGTACACTCCCGCTCCTTCATTTCGAACAGCATTTTGTGCTGACCCATCTGTATAGACTCGGATCCAGAATTCATGAGGGTATTCTTCATCAAGGAAGCTGAGAGTGGCTGTTCTGCGCTGCACACTGTTTTGTTCTTCCTTGTCAAATATTCCTCTCACTTTTGTTTGGATTTGTAATGATAGTCAATGTTCATCTTTCCATGGAGTTCGCTCTGGAATAGTTGTTAGGGGGATACCAACTGTGGGCAGATCGGTGGTTTCTCTGCAGAGTCGTTTGGCCTGGTGGATAAAACTACTTCTTTTCAACCGCCCCATAGCTAGGTTTTCAAATCTATTCTTCATAGGGTGGCCTGGCAAGCTGGGGAACTTTTCTGCTTGTATTAGCGTTTTCGTATCTTTGCGCTCTCTCGGTGCTTGTGTCCTCCCCATCTTCTCCATTTTCACTATAGGGGTTGATCTCATCCCTCCTGTGGTGACTCTAAGTGCTTGATTTTGCACTTTGTCCAGCTCTTGTAGTGTGGTTTTTGCTGCCGAACACCACGCAATTGACCCGTATTCCAGGTGTGATCATATGCTCTGTTGATAAACTTTCCTCAGTATTTTCCCACTGGCTCCCCATGTGGTCCCACTTAGCTTTCTCTGATGGCTAATTTCCTTCTGGCTTTTGCTACTGCTTTGTTGATGTGCTTTCTCCATGTCAGCCTGCCATCAAATGTTACTCCAAGGTATGTTGGTTCTTTATCTTCTCTTAGTGGTTTTCCATTTATCTGGATGTTCCCTGCCTTTTGTTTTGGAGAGAGGATAAATAGAGTGGTGCTGCACTTGTCAGTGTTTATGCTGAAGCACCATCAATCTGCCCATGCAACAAATGCATCTACAGCCCTTTGTAGCAATCTGGTGGCCACTGATGCATATTCATTTGTGCTCCATAGAACCAGGTCATCGGCGTACATTGCCGCTTTAATTCCATGCGATAGATTAGCAACAAAATCATTGATGAAGATTAGAAAAAGTGTGGGGGACAAGACTCCGCCCTGGGGAACACCGTGACGCAATAGTACTTTCTTGCTCTTGAGTCCGTCTATCTGTACACGGGCTCTTCTGTTGTGGAAGTATGTTTTCACCCATTTGTACATTCTTCCATTGACTTTGCAGTTTCTTAGTTTCTTCATCAGACCTTCTTTCCAGACTTTGTCAAAGGCTTTCTTCAGATCTATCCATGCCGCAAGCACCAGCTTCTTCTCTTGGAATGCATCCTCAATTTCTTGAGAGAGGTAGGTTGTCTGATCTTCCGTAGAGTAGCACTGCCTAAAGTCAGCCTGCTGTGGCACAAGGATGTATTTACTGTTAATGTAGCACTGCAGTCTGTGATTGATGATGCGCTCCAGTGTTTTGCAGAAAAGCATCTAGTAGCAGTGGAGATGCTGTTT
Source organism: Cepaea hortensis (assembly GCA_963921405.1). Lineage (NCBI taxonomy): Eukaryota > Metazoa > Mollusca > Gastropoda > Stylommatophora > Helicidae > Cepaea > Cepaea hortensis. The sequence goes on from OY992890.1 coordinate 24,499,924, forward strand.
CTGGAAGAAAATGCAAATATTATTATGAACTGACAGAGAAACCAATTAGCAAGTCCTACAAGAAGGAGATGAAAAGGGTGAACTGATTAGAGAAATTAGACGCTGACATTCAACATATTTTGGGCACGTTATGAGAAGACATAATCTATAGAACTTTGTGACATGTGGTAAAATTAACCGGAAAAGAACAACGGGAAGACAGAGAAGTAAATATTTGGATGACTTGATCACATAACATGGTCGCGATAAGAACATAGAGCTGATCCACGACTCTGGTGATCGTGTGAGATGGCGAAACATGACCGCCCACGCTAATCGGCATGACACAAGATAATGAAGGGCTTTCCCTGTTAACAGTATCCCTCGCCATAAGGCGCACCTACTCCGACTTCAGAGGTACTTGTAATGTACGTCAAGGACGAAAACATACCGTTTCAGTCCAGCTTACCGGTGTACCGGTTGAAACCGTTACCTGAGCATCAGCACATCAGATGTTGAGGAACAAGCATTCTTATTCATTCGGCCATGCTGACCCCCATTGAAATTATTTTAAACACATATTGAACTGTCTATATTAAGTAACGTTTACCTGTAAATCAAAGATAAAACCAAAGGCTCCTTGCCAGCGCGCATGCGCAGGGAACAATCACGGCCATTGCCGTAATCCTGTTTGTTCCAGTTCGGACTTCGGATAATGAATGGTTGGGTGCTGGCGTAGATTCTCATACGGTTTTGGGTTTTGGGATGACATAGTTCGTAGACTGGCGGAATCTGCCGAGTAAAATGTTATAACCGTTGACCATGGCGACACTGCGTGGCTGGAATGTGTTCCTGCATCGCACTCTCCAGTGTGTTCGTGTATTAGCAGCTTTGACCTCTGTGTCTACTGCGGCGGTTTCATGTTGTCTGCAACTTGTGTCAAGATTCATATGGAAAGAGGTGGTAGTTCGTGAATCTGCTTGCACCTGTCCAAGACTGACCTATAAGGGCCTGCATACTTGATGCATGGCTTATTTAGCACGCCCCATCCATGATTTTCACCGAGCAACTTATGGGGGAACGTATCAGCAAACATGCAAGGTGGGGAGCTAGCAGTTGTGTTGGTCAACATGGGTCTTACTTGCCTACATGAAGAAAGAATTACAAGACAAGCCAGACGATTCTCAGGTGAGGACATTGTGATTGATATGTCTTTTGGTATCACCAGTTCTTATCCCAGACTGCCACTGGTAACAGACTGATCATTCAGGAAAAATTCTTGTAGGTAGGCACTCTGATGAGAACAGTCCAAACTAACATGGATTAGTCGGGCCAACACAGCCTACTCTGGTTTGAAACCACTAGGGGGGAGAATAATGTCATCAGTTCACATTGTCTGTATGATGATAGACATGGGACTTAGGACAATCTTTTCTTTATGATAAGATATAGAACGTGAAGACGTTTGATATTTGACAGGGATGTGCGAATAAAGGACACCACATAGACAGTGAGAATGGGAAACGGAGAGAGAAATGAGAAATTAGCTTAGATGAGAAACACTCAATTATACTGCTATTTGTTCATGCGAATAGCCATGTTCTGAGACGTGTAAAACGTTAGAAACTACACATCCTCATTTTGCCTAATTAAGCTAGTTCTCATATGAGCAATAGACAGTCAGCAATCCTCTCACATAAGGGAGCGGCTGAATCTAGTGCAAGACCACATCGACTGCATGAGACATACAATCTGGATGTGCTAGAGTCTCAATATTAGCACTAACATTGGATGTTTCTGTATCCAGTTGTCATTCGTCATTAGTAGCGGTTCTAATTTCACGGCAACGGGACGTCCCCATTATGCTCCATTCCTGTGCCACTGAATGTCACACAAAATGCTTCTCACTGCCCCATGAGAAAAGTGGAACAGACAGGAGTGGAACAAACCAACAGGCCGCACAGGTACACTGTGCATAATTCCGCCGCCAGAATGCCAACACAAAAGTCATCCACGAAAAATAGTTCATCGTCCATGGAAGCGGCAGTCACTAGAAAACCAGCAGCCACACATAACTGCATAAGGCATTCCAGTCAGTTCTGCGACAAGCCGAGCGCGATTACTCCGAACATGCAGTTCACGCTACAGACAAGCGCGGACAGACGTAAAAGCTTTTCGCTGTGCATAATGCGGCCGCCAGAATGACAAGACAAAAGTACTCTACGAAAAATGCAGTTCATCGAAGATGGCAGCGGCAGTCACTAGAAAACCAGCAGTCACACATTACTATCCAGTTGTTCAAAATGGTATGTACTATTCTTTACTTGTGTAACCGTGTGTACATTTGACATGTACATGTCTCAGTCTCTCATCACTCATCTCATTGGCACCTTGCAGTCTTGACAGACGATAGTTTGTGCTTCAAACAGGCGTAATAACTACAACCCATGGCGGTAGCGAATGTGACCGGTAAGGCCAATTCGCGCTGTAAATGTTCGTCCACAGTGGATGCATGTGAACACATGGTCATTTCCACCATCATGCACCATCTTACGTCTCACACGCTCGGTTTGTGACTTATTTGCAATAATTTTTTCCTTTGTCTTTATTCCATTTCTGATATTTGCCCTCCATGCAACACCTTCAGCGGCGACTTGCTCCTAATGAGCATTATCAATGCCTGTATCAATCATGTCCCGTTTACACACACCTTTGTATCGTAGTAGAGGCCGACCCTTAGATCTCTTACACATCTGTAATTCACCAAAAAAGATGTCCTTTGTTATTTTTCCATCATCCATCCTCCTAACGTGCCCTTTCCATTTAAGCCTACTAAGACTGAGCATGGAATATACCGTCACACAACCTGATCTTTCCAATACTTCAGTATTTGTGATGTTGTCTTGCCACTTAATACCAAGTACTTTTCGCAGACTCCGCATATGAAAGATGTTTAAACGTTTCTCTTTGTCAAAGAGCTGCAAGTGACCTAATAGGGAAGATAGAAGTAGAACTATGGAAATAGACCTAGACAGGATCAGGAGAACATAGCTATCTAGGAAATAGGGACAGAAGGGACAGAAGCACGAGTGAGAACTATAAATAGTTCTCCGACTGGACACACTCGTATCCAAACAGGGGACACTGTACCACGTGAGCTGGAGTTGCCCACAATAGAGTGGGGAAACCCGCATCACGAGTAGTGTCAACGCAACACCAGTAACTTTAAACAGTTGACCAGTTACTAACTGCGTGCTGGAACTCCGAGCACGCAAACTTGCTGATGCACCAAGAGTCAACTGCTCGTGGCTGGACACGCCACGAAGATCGTCAGACCGGGACTGGACAGCGTAGAAGACTGACAGAAGTATCCGCTATGAATACTTTGTTGCTTACAAAGGACAATAGCAATAGTTGTGACTTAGACTTAGCTTCGATAGATATTACCATCGATATCACCTTTCACATAACATCATCACGATATACCATGATGTGTATTACCTCCGCTCGCAGAGCTACTGTACAACTAGCTAATAAACTTGTATTATAATTGTATCCTTTTGTACATTCTCATTTCGTGTGGTACAAAAGAGGAATCCTTGTAAGCCTGTCAAAGTTAAGTTGTTGACAGGCAGGATCTGATTTGGTGTCATAAGGTGGGGCTTGAACCACCTTCAAGCACTTTTCAAGACCATTTTCCCACATAAAGTGAAAAAATTTCGACTAAAATGCTATTTGTCATTCCATCGATGTAAATTTGGAAACGTAAACTGTGATTCTCTGTAAACGTTAAATATGTATCTAAATCACAAGTTTAACGATTATTTTTGAATATTTGTGGTATTACATTCATTATGTCAACGTTCATCAAATTTACCCACGAACATGTGCAAAGTCAAACATATTTTGTACAAGGGAAGTAAGTTAGAAGTCAAACTAAGATCATACAACATAGCTCAGTCAGAGACAGTAGAAAGTGAAGACAAGACGACAATTGACTATTCATTCGACGTTTCACCTCACCATTCATTTGACGATTCATTCATACGATCATACCATTCATATCATTATATCATTCATATTATTCACATCACATTTGTAATTTGCCGATCGTAAGAACTGTAAAATGTAAAGTGATCACCACCATGTATTTTGTAACATATACTATGTACTAATTTGTTGATGCTCTACAAAACAGAGACATCACGCGTATGAGCAAGCCTATCGAGTCTGTGTGTGCAAGACAGCGGTGTAACATCCCGAGGGGCCGTATTTTCATCTGATTAGATGAGTATTTTTTCATTATTTTGATAATCAGAATTAACAACGCATCTTACTTTTCAGCGATTGATTTTGAACGTATAAAACTTATTAATTGAAAAATTATTTCTATGCCATTTGTATAAGAACATAAAGCCATACAATGTCAACATTAGGTGAATGCATCCAAGCTGGCAAAGAACTAGGTCATAGCGGGGAGAAATTAGAAAAATGGGCAGAACAGAAATACAAAGAGGAAACAGAAAGAAAAGCTGCAATAGAGAGAGATGAACGAGGACTCGAAAGACAGCATCAGAAAGAGATGAGAGAGTTAGAGGAAACAACTAAGCAAAAACAATTACAATTAGATGACGCCACCAAACAAAAGCAAATAGAGGTAGACGCACAAACGAAGTTAAAGATGAAAGAAATGGAAATTGACTCAAACATTCAAATAGCTACCACTAAACAAAATAGCCAGGAAGAGCAAAACAAATTTTCTAAATATAAAGGGATTATCAAGCCCTATAGTCAAGGAGATTCAATTTCAGCATGGACCGAAAATATCGAGTTTCAGCTCAGATTTCAAAAAATACCGTTAGAAGATTGGGCCAAAATGTATATGAGAAATCTCTCTGGGGAGCCCTTAAAAGTTATTGAGTCTATACCAACAGAATTAAGAAACAACTACCAATATATTCATGACAGAATCATGCAGCATTTTCTACTCGATGATCCTGGATATCAGATCCAGTACTCACAAATTAGACCAAAACCGAACGAGACGTTCCTAGATTATGTATCTAACGTTCAAAGTATATTCAGTAAATGGCTTAAGGCAGCGAAAGTAGGAAAGATTTTTGACAAGTTACAAGAGTTAATGGTTATGGATAAAGTGATATCCACAGTGCCAACTCCTTTTGCTAAGTTCCTTCAACAAGCAGACATTGAATGTCTAGAACAGTTAGAGAAACGTGGTTTGGCGTATTTCTCTTCCAACCGAGATGTATTTAAGTCATCTATATATGATTCTAAGATTACAGCGTTTGCAAAAAAAAACAACCAAACAGATTTTTCAACCAGAAATCTTATCAGAAGAAAGATAAACCATACCAAAAGCCACCCCAGTGTGGATACTGCAATTTATATCACCAACAATTCTCGATGTGTGATAAAAATCCATCATATCCTGCACATCTCGAAATGATTATTAAAAAACAGGAAAACAAAAGGAATTCTTATAAACGTGCAGTTAAGTGTGTTTTTTTTTTTGTTCGTCTTATGGACATTATTCTTCTAAATGTTTGGGCAGGCAGAGAATGAAGGCCAGCAACGCTGTGCTGATTGATTCATCTTCTGATAGTGACAGTGAAGTTGAGTGCGAGAACGAAAATGTATTACCATTCAATGAGTGTGAAAGTGTTGCTGTTGTTACTGATATTTTAGACTTCGATAAATGTGATACTTTTCACCAGTTCCATACGGACGGTAAACTCAAATGTGGTCATATTGTACCATGTACTAATGAAGATGCAAATTCAGCTTTAGCCTCCAGAGGCAATTTAAAGTTCCACGATGCACTGGTCAATGAACATCCATGCCAATGTTTACTTTATAGTGGTAGTACTTTACTCGGGGTAAGGAAAGAACTAGTTAACCCAGAGGATTATACGGGCAATTTTGTTAAATGCCGAACTTTTTCTGGTAGTATTGAGAAATACCCGCTGGCAAAAGTCCGTATAAACACCTCGTTCCTTTCCGGCACATTTACGTGAGCTATTTTACAGAACCCCTGTACTGACCTCATTTTAGGGTGCCTACCAGGGTTAAGACACTGCACTGATGACGAAATATTAGCCTGGAAACACATCAACACGGCTAATGCAGTAACTAGGTCAGAGACCCAAATACATCAGAATGACCTACAAGATGAAATGTTACAATTATTAACACCTAGCGGTACTATTGACAATACCACTCGACAAGAGTTTATCGAGGCACAACGCGCCGATCCAACCATTGCACCTTATTTTAAATTATTAGGTGAAAAGGCCAAATTAACCAAAAACGCCTCCTGGTATTTTAAACTCCACAATGGAATTCTCATGCGATATTACACCACCAATAGCCATAAAATTCAGCAGACGGTGCTACCTTTGAAACATCGACAAAACGTGTTAAACATTGCACACGATTCACCGTTTGCTGGACATTTGGCTTATGACAAAACTAGAGCCAGAATTTTAGCACATTTCTATTGGCATAAGTATTGTAACGAGATAAAAATCATTTTGTCGGTCATGTACCATTTGCCAACATTTAGTGAGAAAGGGAAAGAATGTAACAGCTGAGGTCCAACCTTCAACATTGGCCTCTAGACCGTTTGAAAGTGTAGCGGTGGATATTGTTGGACCCCTGAATCAGGTGTCGAACAAAGGAAACCTGTCATACTAACCCTCGTGGATCTCTGTACGAGGTGGGTCGAGGCAGTGGCCCTAAAATATATTACCTCCAAAGATGTAGCTAATGTATTTTTACATCTATTTTCTCGATTCGGATTCCCTCGAAACATTCTATCAGATCGGGGAACCCAGTTTATATCGGCTGCTACGCAAGCCCTTACAAAATTACTAGGAATCAAGCAACATTTCACTACTGCCTACCACTCTGCCAGCAATGGAATCATAGAAAAGATTAACGGGGACCTAAAACACATGCTGGCAAAGGTAACAGCAGAGAACCCAGCTGATTGGGATACTCTATTACCAACGGTGCTGTTTGCCTATCGAGAAATTCCGCACTCAAGTACGGGTTTCTCGCCATTTGAGTTAGTGTATGGGGCGAACCCTCGTGGACCCCTAACGATTTACCATCAGTTAATCACTAGTACACTAGATAGTCCAACCCCAGTAACACCGTACGAGATGGTAACAGAGACACGCGATAACATTATGAAGGCGTTTGTAATAGCCAAACCATCTTTGGAGAGAAAAGGCCAGATCTACCGTCATTATGCCAATAAGGGTTCCAAAACCCTACACCTTGAACCCAATCAAGAGGTTCTACTGTTACTACCAGATAAACGTAATCTATTATTAATTTCATGGCAAGGGCCATTCAAAGTGGTACGAAAGATATCAGATGTCGATTATGAAATATTGATAAACCAAAAATTAAAGATATTTAATATCAACATGCTGAAGCCTTACTTCTCAAGACAAGAACCGACGACAGACGAACAGAATGCACCCACATCAAGCAACCCGACGACAGACGTACATAGCGCAACTACACTAGTTAGAGTGACAGAAGACGACGACAGCGCACATACACCTAGTCAGGAAAAAGAACACACAGGTAGTATAACCACAGTACTTAATCAGATAGACGACGATGACATAGAACTACGAGTCCCGACAGTAGACATGACTGGGACAATTGATAGTATACGAATAGAACCGAGACTTACAGACGAGCAAAGACGACAAACAATAGAGCTAGTGACAGAATGCATAGACATTTTTTCCGACATTCCAGGTAGGACTGACAGAATCGAAAACTCCATTATTCTGACTGATAACACCCCTATGAAATGCCGACCTTATTCCATCCCATTAAGTTATAGGGAAAATCTCGACAAGGAACTTCTAAATCTTGAGTCGAGTGGAATAATCCAAAAGTCGCAGTCAGAATACTCTTTTCCTATCGTCCTTGTGAAGAAAAAGGACTCTACGATCCGCCTCTGTGTCGATTTTCGCCGGTTAAATAATGTCACCAAGGTCGATGCAGAGCCAATCCCATCATGTGAGGATCTGATTTTTGATATGTCCACCTCTCGAATTTTTTCTAAACTTGACCTAACTAAGGGATACTGGCAAGTCCCGATGCATCCACTTTCTATCCATCTAACAGCATTCTCAAAACCTCTAGGTCTTTATCAGTGGCGATTCCTTCCTTTTAGCCTTCGTAATGCTCCAGCCACTTTTGTCCGACTCATCAGGGACCTTCTTCATGGAGTTACAAATACGGCGACGTACATTGATGACATTTGTGTCCATACTGCAGACTGGACTTCACACTTACAGAAACTGCGACATGTCTTCGATAGATTGAGATTATTCGGCCTTACTGTAAAGCCAAAAAAAGTTGAGTTGGGGATGGAAGAAATTGATTTCCTAGGCCATACGATTACCAGAGGCCAACTTAAGACAGATGAGAAAATTGTCACTAAAATTTTGAACTTAACCATGAAAACGACCAAGAAGCAGGACAGAAGCTTGCTTGGTCTAGTGAATTACTACAATAAGTTCATACCCAATTTAGCTGAAATCACCAGCGTTTTTTCTAATGTTTTGAAAGCATCTGTGAAATTAAATGTACAAGATGCAGAGTTAATTTATGCATTATCAAAATTAAAACATATGTTCAGCGTTGTACCTATCTTGCGCTTGCCTAATCCCAACCTTAAGTATTTTCTCCGTACAGACGCAAGTGCTATTTCCATCGCTGGCGTTTTGGGACAGTTCTATGAGGGAATATTTCACCCAATCATATATGTAAGCCGCAAGATTACCCCTGCTGAATCGAGGTACTCAGTCTCTGAGTTAGAGGCTTTAAGCGTCATCTATTGTGTCCAGAAGCTTCATAGATTCTTAGCGGGTACCGAGTTTGTCATTGAAACTGACAATTCACCGCTGACAGTGATGCAGTCGGGAGTCAACCGTAATAACAGGATCTACAGATGGTCTTTGTTCCTGCAAAATTATTCGTTCACGATAAAGCATAACAAGGGGAACATGAACGTTCTGGCAGACACACTTAGCCGACCTTCTCAGAACGATATACCAGAGGTACGAGAAAAGAGCGATCCAACATCACCAAAGTCAGTGACACTGTAATTAACTAAGTGCCCTATATGGTGAAAACAGACACTGTAGTGAGTTTACCATCGTGAAACGCCTGAACTTACGTACTATTAACTGTGTCAGTGCTAGTGAAAGTGAACATACATATTATGAGATGTCTACGCCACCACCATATATGCAACCCATGAGTAGAACGATATTTCAACGTTACCCAGGATGAGAGCATATATTTCAGACTCTGTCTAAATGAACTCTATTTTTCATCGAGATTCAACAGAGGACGCTACTCCGATAACACACCTGGATGTAATTAGGTAATTTGTATATATATAAATTGTATGTGATATGTATAATATTATGTTTTTATAACAGTTCCATGTAACATCATATTTTCGTAGTTACAGTAGTGTTATGTAATAGTTAAATGTCATTTACATGTAGTTAGATTTGAACCTATACAAATGGCAAAATCAGTAGGATTTGGATTTGGATTTGGTAAAAATTCATTTAGTTTAACCTTTACATCATATTTTTTCAACTTAGGAAACATTACTTTAGTTTATCATCATGTAAACACATTTTTTCTTAGACAATTAGTTAATTAGAACATTACTTAGAAATTAATCCCATCATGTAGAAATTTATACCATTCTATGTACTAACACACAATAAGGTAACTAACACACTTTTCCCCATTGTCATCATTTAGTTAGATTAGTTCCCTTAGTTAACGTAGCTCAGTACACCAACTTAGAATAGTTTAGCTAGATTAATCAGTACCCACAGGATTGGTAGTGAACAATCCTCTTAAATATGTATATTTGTGTACAGAAATGACGAGTGTAAAAATAGAGCACAGTCATTTGGCTTGAAAACCTGTTTAAATTCAGCCAACTATTTATTGTACATATATATTGTTCATCCATTCTTTTTTATACAACCATATTTTAATGACAGAACATGTATTTTAAAACCTGTGTAGAATGAAAGAGGAATGAAAGATGTATGAATGAGAAGAGAGAATGAATCAAATACAGAGGAGTGAGACATGTTGCGGAGATTTTTTCGCCGCACAATGCGAGTTGTTGTAATTCGTCTGTGTCAATATGTTTAAGACAATGTGTTGTTCTATTTTTATCTGTGTAGTTGCTATACTTAGATGATAGAGATAGGAAACATGTTTTGAGCATCATAAACCGGAGGAGTAGTCATAAATCAGACTTACACACTCGTTTGTGACTACAATAAACCGCTTTACGGCGCTCGAAAGATTACATACACGTAGATATAGAAACATTCACATATTGTTAAGGTAAATACATATTAGTTTAATAGAAACACGCAACCAACCAGAAAAACTAACACATAAAGATGCATACACCATTAATTTCAAAGAGGAATAACTACTCTAAACATGAGACACAACAAAATCTTGAAAACCTTAGTTTAACACTGAAATACTTTTTCACAAGCGGAAGCTAAATAGGTGAACGTGAGCACATAAAGCATGTATACTAGTTGGAGTAAATATTATATGGGAGCATGAATATTATTCATGTATTGTACTCGTAACAGGGGAAATTTTGTATGGGTTGTCATTTATATTGACAATTTGAGGACAGGTCAAAAGACATTGGTTCCGGATCACACAAACTCCAAAGGAGTATAATGTTAGTATGAGCACAGTCTCTAGCAAACTGTACTAGTGTGATGTGATAATCAATTAGCCAAGTGAAATAGTACAACAGTGTGACGAGGGAAAGGAGAGATCTTGTCCTATGCCTTGAACAGAGGTAGAAAACTCTTGCAGTCTTTGACAAAATTAGACAACCCTAAATTTTGTTAAGATTACTACTTGTGTTACACCCACAACTTGAAAGTTTGTAACACAACACAGAGGGAGGGAGAGCCTGTCAAAGAGCTGCAAGTGACCTTATAGGGAAGATAGAAGTAGAATTATGGAAATAGACCTAGACAGGATCAGGAGAACATAGTTATCTAGGAAATAGGGACAGAAGGGACAGAAGGGACAGAAGCACGGGTGAGAACTATAAATAGTTCTCCGACTGGACACACTCGTGTCAAAACAGGGGACACTGTACCACGTGAGCTGGAGTTGCCCACAATAGAGTGGGGAAACCCGCATTACGAGAAGTGTCAACGCAACACCAGTAACTTTAAACAGTTGACCAGTTACTAACTGTGTGCTGGAACTCCGAGCACGCAAACTAGCTGATGCACGAAGAGTCAACTGCTCGTGGCTGGACACGCCACGAAGATCGTCAGACCGGGACTGGACAGCGTAGAAGACTGACAGAAGTATCCGCTGTGAATACTTTGTTGCTTACAAAGGACAATAGCAATAGTTATGACTTAGACTTAGCTTCGATAGATATTACCATCGATATCACCTTTCACATAACATCATCACGATATACCATGATGTGTATTACCTCTGTGGTTATCCGCTCGCAGAGCTACTGTACAACTAGCTAATAAACTTGTATTATAATTGTATCCTTTTGTACATTCTCATTTCGTGTGGTACAAAAGAGGAATCCTTGTATGCCTGTCAAAGTTAAGTTGTTGACACTCTTGGTATGAGTAAGTTGTCCAGGTTTCACTGCCATAAAGAAGAGTACTAATGACACAGCCTTATAGACAAGGACTTTTGTTTTGGCAGTAAGCCTCTTGTTCTCCCAAAATGTGTTTCTTAACCTGTTAATTGTTGTTGCTACCTTATCAATCCTGATGTTGATTTCCTGATCTAGGGATAATTTGCTATTTACCACTGATCCTAGATATGTAAAATGGTCTACTATCTCTAGTTCGGCGTCGTAAATAAAGATTGATGGTACCCCATGTGTACCCTGTGACATAATCTATGTCTTCGTTTTGCTAATTGTTAAACCAAATTCAGAACAAGCATTGGAGAATTCAGATAGTAGACATTGCAATTCTTCCTCAGAATGGGGCGTAACTGAAGCATCATCTGCAAAAAGCAACTCTCTGATCAGTACCCTCCTAATTTTAGTCTTGGCCTTCAATCTCTGAGCATTGTAGAGGTCGCCATCGGAGCGTGAGTGAATGTATGTATCACCATCCTGATCACGAAAGGCATATTTCAGTAGAAGTGAAAAGAATATTCCAAAGAGGGTGGGTGCTAATACACAACCTTGCTTACCTCCACTCTTAAATTCAAACTCTTCTGAAGTTGCACCATCGAACTTGGTTATACCCTTCATGCCTGTGTAGAACGATTCCACAATGGACAGAAGAGTTGGTGGGCAGCCAATCTTCTTTAGTGCCTTGAACAGAAACTTACGACTGACCAAATCAAATGCCTTTGTGATGTCGATGGCGATGTGGTCAAGCCATTTGACTCGGGCTACGAAGGTTGTGGGTTCTATTCCAGGCCGCGTCCTTCGTTTTACGAGTTAAATGTTTCCGATACCCCTGTGGGTCGTCGCGAGAGCTACGGAGTTCGTGCTTTGTGTGACGCTTTCCGCGCTTTTGGGGTTGGAACTCTTCACTGGCTTCTGGGGATGGGGACGTATCGCTTATGGGAATGCCCCGAATGCTGTGATGTCGGTTCATAAATCAATCAATCAATCAATCAATAGTCAGCACGTTGCGCAAATGATCATATTTATGCCCCAACTGCCACTTCTATAGTGAGCACCGCGCTGCGGAAAGAGACCGAGTTATATGGGATAAAATCCGGTGCAAAAAAGTCGACCCTGTCGACTTTTAAGCGACTTTTTTTTAAAACAGTGTTTGATTCTGTTCACGACATTTTTCTTGCATTTGTCATCATCATCATCATCATCATCTTCCACTTCTGCCGTCAAGCGTCGTGGGGAGGAATAATTTGCGTTCCAGCGCCCGGTGGACGGCAATTTGTCGCAATGACAATATCATGTCAGTGGAAGACCGGTTCTGCCAAATGCCACAATGTTATTTGGGATAGACTTGAAGTCTGCGCAGAACAATTCTGGCAAATACTTTTTCCAACAATACACAGAAGTAGGATACCCCTATAGTTGTTGCAGTCGCTCCGATCGACCTTGTTCTTGTACAATATTATGATGTTTGAATCTTTGAAATCCTGTGGGATTTGTCCTTCTCGCCACCATAGCTCGATTAGCTGGTGGATCTGTAGAGTGAGTATGTCTTGCCCATTCCTGATAACCTCTATTAGAATCCCATCCATACCTCGAGCCTTGCCAGATGCAAGTTCATTTATAGCACACTTAACTTCTGTTATGGTGGGAAGTGTGTCCAGGTGGTCAAGAGTTGGTAGAGCCTTTATGGCGTTGAGGGCATCATCCGCTAGTTTGGTCTCACTTGATTAAAGGTCCAAATAGTGCTCTACCCATCTATCCATCTGCTGTTTCTTATCAGTGATGATTTCTCCAGTCAAGGTTTTCAATGGTGCACTTCATTGGACCACAGGCTTTCTTTATACCTTCATACATGCTTCTGATGTTTCCCTTATCACTTGCGTTTTGAATGGACTCACATAACTTCATCCAATAGTCATTTGCACACTGCCTGGCAGTCTTTTGCACATCCTTCCTAGCCTGCTTCTGCTCACTCAGAGTGTTATGCGTTGTTCTTTCCTTGTTTCTTAAAAGAGCTATCTTCTTTTTATCAATGAAGGGCTGCAGTGTCTGGCTGTTTATAGCAAACCAGTCCTGCTTCTTATGATCCACAGTACCGTAAACCCCCACTGCTGTTTTATAAAGAGTTTCCTTACGGTTACGCCGCTTTTCACTTGCTGTACAATTTTCTGATGTATCAGTGAAAGCGTCTTCAAGTTGCTGTTAGAACTCAAAGCACTTATCAGGATCGTGAGTGTTAATAATATTAATCCTGGGGCTAGATTTGTGTTTAGCTGTGTAGATTCTCTTTGGTCTCAGTCTCACCCTTGCAACAAACAAAGAATGATTCGTACCAGTCAGCACTGTGATAACTTCGAGTTAATGATGTTTGGTTCAGATGTTGTCTCCGTGTGATGAAGTCCAGCTGATGCCAATAGCCGGATCTTGGAT